>JAHHFK020000595.1:0-155000 GCA_024533555.2 Aedes koreicus | reverse complement strand
AACATATACGATATAATGGTTGGCAACTGTTGCCATATTATATGAGATATTTTATTGGGGCGGTTCACTTATTTTCCACAAGGGTGGTTCTTTTTATTGAAAAATTTAAAAAAATATATCAAAAAAGATGAATTTGAATGGAATATTGAATATAATAGAATTGACACATGTCTTATACAATCGTAAGCCCTTGTCTACATTTGATATGGGATAATTCATTAGGCTTATTTTTTATAAGGGTGGTCCTTTAGACAATAGTATTTACACATCTCATGTGATATCGTTAGTCATTGTTAACATTTAATACGCCAGCGCCGGTGGTCTAGTGGTAAGCGTGACTGATACTTGGCACACCAGCGGGTCTGAGTTCAATCCCAGTCGAGGTCAGTGGTTTTTCTGAGACAAAAAAATCTGGACACGCCTTCAAGGTCCAGGTGGTGGAGACGTCTTCCTGGCGTCGGAGGTTGTCACCAGGTTGTGAGGAAATAGGCCAACGGAAAATAAACGAATACAAAAAACAGCATTGCTTTAAAAAATTACAAAAATCCAAAGAATGGCTAACTGCTTGCTGTGGTACCTGCACTTTGTCGAGGAAGAAAAAAAGTTCGTTCATACAAAAACCTTACACAACTTTTCATGAAATAACATTTTTTTTTTTTTGCAGAAATGAATCTTATAAACAATAACAGTGCTTCAAATGGTGAGTTGACAGCATTAAAGAAGGATACGACAGACCTTTGGTCCTCACAAGTTCCTACCTCACGCCTCCACGAGTCATATGATCACAAGACTGCCAGCTGAAACATGGAGACGCTGGTTGGCGTAGCCTGGGCAATGTTGTCAATTTGACAATAGCGAAGTGATGGGTTGCGATCATCTACATTAAATTTATAAATTCACTACGCTTTGGGATCATCTTTTCGTTCTAAAATCACTTATCTTATGAGCACAGAGCAACATTACAAGCATTAAAGGCTCAATTTGTTTTTCATTATTTCAGCATAATGTTTACATTAGATGTGCTTGGATCGTTGAATGTCATATATATTTTGTACATTAATAAATTATATTCTCTTATTATTATTATTGTGGAAACAAAGTTTAATCTTATTTGACATTAATGCTAGCTGAAAAAGGTGAAGTCCATCGAAGAGAGGAGGAACAGCTTCCAGTTACAGATATACATTCTATTATTGATAACGGTCGTGCTCATGTTATCATTTTGTTACGTCATTATATTATTTTATGTTATGATATGAAAGTATTTTATTATATTTAAATTAATTTGATTATTTAAAATCACTGTAGTACCTATGAGATCCTCTACAAATGATTAGGAAACGGAGCAAGATACCGAAATTTAAGTTAAACTATTATATAAAAATTATTTCAGGTCATGCATGTAATTACTAAGTTTTGTAAAATAATTTTAAATTCATTTTTTTCTCATGGTTACGATACATTGTCTAAATTTTCAGGTTTTGCTTCAGGTTTTTCTACAAGTGCAGTCTGCAAACATGTAATTTAAATAAAAATCATTTGGGAAATTTTGACATGCAAGGTGTACAATTCGAAAACATTATCCAGTCCAGGCTACCAAATTTTCCGTACACTATATATACTCATACGCACTCTATATATACTTATTTCTTTATTATATTCTATATTTGATATTAATTCTAAAAACCTAATACCTTATTGATTTAAAACATTACTGGGATGGGAGGGTGCATCAGGGCATCATTGAAGTTGCAATTGGACAATGGAGTGGACGGCCAACCGGAGTCTAGGAGGGGATGTGTCTATCATTTATGATTGGTACATTCCACTCCAACAGTTGTAATGAATTTGAGGCGCCTTTCTCTAACAAACCATCTAGTGGAAAGCTTAACTGAATTGCGTAATTTGTTATTCGTTTTATCGGATCATATTGCTGGAAAGAGATTCTTTTATTCCCGCAGGTTTCGCGTAAGTGTGTCTGCTTACGGGCCTGCCCAACCCTTTTTGGCCCTTCATACAGTAGTATGTTGAATTTAGAACGGTAACAAAGCATGATCTTTCTGTTAAGTGGAACCGCATGCAGGGCAAGGACCACGCTTGGATGATGGCTTCCTACATACATACATACAAATGAATCTTATAAACAATAACAAGTTGCTCTTATGGGTTACCATCTTATCCCTTATTTGAGTGAAATTTTCATGGCAAAATTCGATTAACAGTTATAAGATACAAGTCAACTACCGCCCATTTGGTGGAGATAAGTTGATGATATATATTGCATTTTAAAGAAAAATCGCTTACAATTAAAAACATTAACAAACATTAAATAACACTCACAAAAACATCAAACTTACTAATGAAATTTAAATGACAATAAATAACCATTCCTGGACTTGCTTCGAGTAAAAGAATCTAGACTCAAATTTGAAATTTACAGGAAACCACCAAATATACAACGTACAATACCAAATACTTCCAACCACTCACACCAACACAGTTTGCATCATTTAATCACATGAAACACAGAATACAGATATTACCACTAAGTCCAAACGGCAGAACTAAAGAACTAGAATAGATTTTTGACACAGCACACTCAAATGGTTACTCACAAAAAGAATACAAAACAAAATCAACAAAAAATTCTAAAACAATACAAACAATCAAAGGAAACAACAAAATTATTTCAAGTGTTGTTATTCAGTTACGCTGTTTTTATAACAAAGGTTGTAAGAATTAAGATCGTGGATGTAGTTAAAATAACAGAAATTGTAACAAAAAATCCTCAAGAAGTAACGAAACAAAAACAAACAATGATACAGATATAACATAAACAAAACAAACTTTGTAACAGTTTTGTTACGATGTTGCAAAATTATATCAGCTATTGTTAGAATTAATCAATTTCTTCACGCAGATTGTCCCTCCCAGGATTATATATCTTAATTTGTTATAAATATGTCATACAGTTATCCAGATGAAAACGTCTTTAGCTAATTTATATCATAATCAGTTAGTCGTAACAAGGTTTGTTATGATCTTGATATTTTTATGTTATGCCCTTCTGGTCGGGCAGGGTGCGGCAGAAAATAATGCGAAAGCGAAAGCGCCGTGTCACACGTCTAATCGAACCCAACAATGGTTAAACGTTAACATGAAGTTTTGGCCGAAGGATTTGTAGCCCCCTAGCAGTTCAGATCTTAATCCGTTGGATTATTCGCTTTGGGCATATGTTGAAGCACGAGCCTGCAAAACATCACACCCTAGTGTGAAAACCCTGAAGTCAACCATAACACGCACATGGTAGTCAATGCCGGAGGACTACGTCCGAAAGGCATGCTCTGGCTTCCGGCGTCGGCTTGAGGATGTTATTAATAAAAATGGAGGACACATTGAATAAATTTGTTTAATAAGACTGTATAAAGTTTACTGCACTCGAAAATGCTTGAATTAGTTGAAAATATTATTTGAAAGAAAAAGAACAAATTTTTGCATTATTTTATGTCGCACACTGTACAACGGTAAAGCTATGTTGAATTCATTTTATGTATAATGTCATTCTTTTCGTCAATTCATCGTGTGTGAGTGTATGTGTTGTAAAGTGTGATCATGGCCATGAATGGACATACCTGCGCAGGGTATTCTCGTGCTGGCAGCTGACGGCGCGGCAAGCGGGGGGCGTCCGGATGTCGTGCGATGACTTCGTAGGAAAACGACGGCCGAAATAAAGGTGCGGGGGAGGTTGTCGGCAGATGTTGGAACTCTACCCGATCGAACGCGAACGAACGCAGGCAGGCCGACGGAACCTTCCACCCCGTTTGACTACCAGGAACCTGGCGGGCTTCAGAGCGGTTGCACACCGGAATTCATCACGGGATTCTATCCCGTACAAAAAAAATCGTCGCTCGCTTTAATACAATAAGCGATCTACGCAAGGGCAGAGTGTTCGCCTTTGTGATTTAGTAGCTCCAAAACTTTAATTTGAAAAAAAAAACGCCAAGAAATATCACTTAGACTGACTTCTGCTCCCTAGCCGACAAGTTTTAAAAGTGCACGAGGAATTACTGCGGAAGAACTCTCGAACCTTCTAATTACCCTAATCATAATTTTTTTTTACTCATATCAATCTCCATTCCATCTACCGTTTCAACATGAAATTATAAAAAAGGCCTATTGAAATTAGATTTAAATTTGAAAATGCCTTTCTTTTATAGCATGCGATGATTTTGAAAATTTATTATTTTAACACCTATTATTAATTATTTTTATATCTATTTTGATTGATAATGAACTATTTACAGAAAATCTAATTAAAAAGTAAAAAATATGAGAAAAAATATGAAGAGAAATGCAGAACGTTACAAAATCATCATAAGAACCTTTCCGGCCACAAAAACCCCTGCATACAAATTTTCACGCAGATCGGTTCAGTAGTTTCCGAGTCTATAGTGGTCAGACAGACAGACAGACAGACAGACAGACAGACAGACAGACAGACAGACAGACAGACAGACAGACAGACAGACAGACAGACAGACAGACAGACAGACAGACAGACAGACAGACAGACAGACAGACAGACAGACAGACAGACAGACAGACAGACAGACAGACAGACAGACAGACAGACAGACAGACAGACAGACAGACAGACAGACAGACAGACAGACAGACAGACAGACAGACAGATAGACAGACAGACAGACAGACAGACAGACAGACAGACAGACAGACAGACAGACAGACAGACAGACAGGCAGGCAGACAGACAGACAGACAGACAGACAGACAGACAGACAGACAGACAGACAGACAGACAGACAGACAGACAGACAGACAGACAGACAGACAGACAGACAGACAGACAGACAGACAGACAGACAGACAGACAGACAGACATACAGACAGACAGACAGACAGACAGAGTAATGTAATAATCGCTTTTACAGAAATTTCTGTAATAAATATAACAATTTACATTAATATTTTCAAATATATTAAAATTGTATTCCATTACTCTGAAAATGACAATAGACATAGATCTTTTAAAATCTTTTAAGCAACATAGATTTTTTAAAATTATTATTATATAACATATATTCCATTTAAATAACTCTGATTTGAAATTATAATATGAAAAACTATATGTGAAAATTATTCATTTGTTTTCAATTAAATTTTTAATATAATTGTAATTTTTTTCAAATAACATAAATTGATTGTGTTAATTTAAAATTGAACATGGTTTGAATAATACATCTTCTTCAGTTAATATTATTCCTAATTTCACTATTATAGGAATAAAATGTAATGCGATTTTTTTTCCAGTTAAATCCTTTATAATTTTTGAAAAATCAGAATTTTACACGTTCATTTAAACTATTTACTTGATATGAAATACTGGAAATTTGACAAAACTATACTCCATCTATATGCGATATTTTTAATTATAAAACTACAAGGTTCAGCCCAATGGGGTTGTACGCAAAGGTAACGTAGGACTATGTAGCAATGTGCAATCGAATTCGCCTCCAGTCGCCTAATTGTTTAAAGGGTTTTCGAAATTGGTTTCGCTCAAAAATTAACTGCAATACACTAAACAGGTTACTCTAATAAACATGTAATATACAAGAACGATATTACAGATGGTTTAACCAACAATCAATATGCAATTAGCGATTTGAAATTGATTCACTGTTGTAGAACCCCTTGGTCCAAAGTACACCTTGTAGCCAGCACCTTGCTATATATATTTGCGCCTTTGTTTCGATTTGCTGTGTTATTTTGACAGAATATTTGAGCGTGTGTTCGTGTGAGTTCATTATTAGGGGCGTATTATTACGCTTGGGACCGATCTTGGGACCGATGTGCTAGTACTGACTGAGCCAAGAAAAAAGTCGTATTTGTTCGGGACCTACTGGTCTTAGAGTTAGTCTATGGTTTAATCGTACCGGTTACAGTTGGGATGATAACCCGAATTGGTGGTTAGGTGCTTCTTATGGTAATTGTTTATGCAGGTAGACATTTAGGACATTTTTACCCAAGAGACTGGCTTCATCTACCACCAATTGCATACGATTTCTTCTAGGCCTATGTGTGTACACCACTGCAAAATGTGCAAATGTCGAAAACACTATGGCTTCGACAGACGATATTTTTCGCAACCGCCCATTTCGAACAATTCTCTTTTCCAGTTATTTTGGAGGCCTTGAAAGGGGCCGTTTTGGTGTCAGGGGAACAGCTAGTGCAGCCACCTCACTTCGTCATGAAGCTGATGCTTAAAGCTTGAGCAACTCACGTATATAGTTTGCAGCCATATGCTGCGACATTTTACTTACACTTCCTCAAAATAATTTGTTTCTTATCGAATGGTATGGACTCTATACATCGCACTAGAACGCAAGAAACACTTTTAAACACTGATTGGAATTTGAAGATAATATTACCAACGAACTTTACACTTCACATGCCATCAAACCGAAATTATCGCATGCCATCAAACAGTGGACTGTGATTGCAAATAAGCACACATCAAACGACCCTTATTGATCTGCAATACTGAATCATATTATGTAACATTTATAATGTATCGAATAATAAATATGATATACTCTCATGTTTGGTTGAATTTTGAGTTTCGTTTGTGTGAAAGCATCCCACCTTCCAGAGGGGGGGGAGGGGGTCTCGAACCACAGTGGAAACATCTTTTGCCTTCAAAAACTTCGACATACCAAATTTGGTTATATTTGCTTAGTTAGTTCTAGAGTTATGCAAAAAATCCAATTTCATTTGTATGGGAGCCCCCCATTCGGGAAGTGGGAGGGGTCTCGAACTACCAAATAATCATTTCTTGTCTTCAAAAACTTCCACATGTCAAATTTTATTCCATTTACTTGATTAGCTCTCGAGTTATCCGAAGTTCCTGTTTCATTTGTATGGGAGCCCACTCCCCCTTCTAGAGGTGGGAGGGGTCTCAATCTACAATAAAAACATTTCTTGCCTTCAAGTACATGTCAAACTTGGTTCCATTTACTTGATTTGTTCTTGTGTTATTAGAAGTTTCTGTTTCATTTGTATGGGAGCCCCCCCTTTCTAAAGGTGGGAGGGGTCTCAAATTGCCATAGAAACCTTTCTTGTCTTCAAAAACTTGCACATGCCGAAATTTGTGTTTCATTTGTATGAGAGCCCCCCATTCCATAGGGGGGGAGGGGGGTCTTAAACCATCATAAGAAGCTTGCCCGGTCCCAAAAGCCCCTGCTTATAAATGTTCACGCCAGTCGGTTAAGTAGTTTCTATGTCTATAAGGGGCAGTTCGTAAAAATTCCTTTTTATATTTATAAAAATTTCAATAGTTTTTTATTTAAAATTAATAGTTTTTAATAATGAAATTGATGAGTAGAAAGATTTGCAATCGATTGGTGTAAAAATTTTGAAAATCGGTCATGAAATGACTTAGTTATTAACTTTCAAAACCTAAGCATATTTCGTGACGCTCCAAATTTTCGTACTCGCAACGTGTATCCCTGTATTGAAAACAAAGACGTAGTCCTACGTCAATAATTGATTTTATAAGATAACAAAAAACAAAAAATAATGATTAAATTAAATAATTTTATAAATCATCTTCCCCACACAAACCCTTCCTTATCCTCTCCGGGTAAGGTGGACTGTGTCAGCGTCAACCTGGGCTCATGAAGTCCAGATCATCGTCGCTTGAATCCGATGATAATTTCGAATAATTGTCCATTTCCGATTCATACATGCTTCAAGGAATCATAAGATCGGCATCGTTCAACTTTTCGGGGCAGTCTTGGCGATGTGAACTTCATCTTACTAAGGTCTGTATCCACATTAATCCGGACACCTTCAAATCATAGTAACTTTTAAAATATTGCACGTAGGAATGAAAAATTTCACTGTGGTATAGCTGAGAGTCTATGATGAAAAAGACTATGGTTGATGTTTTCATTTCATGTTTAGTATTCAAGATGGCGACGAAAGAAAAACAAGTGCGCGAGCGAATTTTGCACGGGCGTACGGCAAATTCTGACTTGTCAGTACGGGACCTTGCAAAAACATTGGATTTTCCTAAATCCACTGTTCACGATGTGCTCAAATCATTTTCGGAACGTTTGACGGTGGAGAGGAAACCGAGAAGTGACAAAAACATTGGACGCGCTGATCCTGTCATGGACCGAAAGGTGAAAGGGATATTAACGAGAAAACCCAAATCTCTCCATTCGAACGGTGGCTCGTAAAATAGGGATGTCACCTGGTTTTGTCCAAAAATCAAAACAACGTTTGGGACTTAAGTCGTATAAAGTAAAAACAGTTGCAAATCGCAACGACAAACAGAACTTGGCAGCAAAATCACGGGCTCGACGTTTGTACTGCGAATATTTGACGAAGTTTTCATGCGTTGTTATGGACGATGAAACTTCTGTCCTGGAGGATTTCAAGCAGCTTCCAGGGCTGGCTTTTTATTCTGCTATGGCCAGAAATGCTTCAGCTGAGCATTTCAGAACGAAGAAGGCATCGAAATTTCCCAAAAAATACCTTGTGTGGCAAGCAATTTGCACTTGTGGCAAAAAGAGTAAATCTTTTGTCACTACAGGCACAATCAACAAGGAGATCTATCAGAAAGAGTGTCTGCAGAAGCGATTGCTACCCTTCATCAAAAGTCACAAAGAAAAACCTTTTTCTGGCCCGATTTGGCATCATGCCACTATGCTAAATCCACTGTGATGGAGTGGTACCAAGCAAATCAAGTGAACATTGTACCAAAAACCTCAAACCCGCCAAATTGCCCAGAGCTACGACCAATCGAGAGATATTGGGCTCTGATGAAGCGAAAGCTTTCTGGAAAGAAGCAAGGAATCAAAGACATCGAACACTTCCAGCAAATTTGGACAAAGACGGCTTCTACGATTTCTGAATAGTCTGTACAAACCCTAATGGACGGAGTTAAGCGCAAAGTTCGAAAATGTTATGCAAATACCGAATAACTATGTTTTGTCTTCACGAATTGTTAAAACACATCCCATGAATCTAAAATAAACAACTACGACGGAAATATAATGCGAAATTTATGTTTTACTCATGTTTTGAGGTGTCCGGATTATTGCGGATACAGACCATACCCCCCCCCCCCCCCCCAATAAAAAAAAATAAATTATTTTTATAAAAACACCAATACAGAACAACATCACATAATACACAAAAATTTTTTTCTTCCCCCACAAACACAAAATAAAAAAAAAAATAATTGGAGCGGAATAAACCAACCAACAACTAATTATCCTTTCTTCCCCACAAAACCCCCCCCCCCAAACTTTCCAACCCCCCATTTTTGTTTTCCCCGCAACTCAAAGTATTTCTCACGCCCGCAAGGAAGTTTCGCACGGATTGAAAACCACAGAGGAATTTGCCTTATCACCGACCAGCAGCTCGATTGCAATTTTCCAACCGATTTACTACCAACAGCAGCAAGGTTGACTTCCCATCAAACTTCTAACCAGTGTAACCAGGTTCATTTCACAGGGTGCAGAACACAGAACACATGATGCGGTTTAGCGATCCAAGCCAATACCCACTTCTCCGGTTTGTCAGATTGTTGTAGCAGTACCGATTGATTGCTTCTCATGTTTCTGAATGGATCACACTCAGGTGTTGGTTCGGTTGTAGCACATTGCTCCGTTGTTATTCATGGTGGAAATTTTAAGCAGCCGAAGAACCGAGTTTTCAGAAAAACCACAACGATAAGGTATCGTTCTCACGAATCGGATGGTTGGCATTTTGTTTCTTCCAAAATCACACGTGACTCGGAACAGCTAATTAATAACACACTACGAACACCACCGGTGCCGTTGGCTTCCAATATTTCAACGCAGAATGATAAAGGTGTCGTAATGAGTTCTCCAAAAAATCAGAAGTAAAAAATTCTCCGGAAATCCAATTAACATCTATGTCTTTTGCCATTTACTCGCCCGGGTGACATGAAGCTGCTTTTCCCAGTGTGAAAACAAACATTTTGACAGTCATATCATACATTACATAAGAGGAAAGAGAATGCAGGCACATCGTAAGATAATTAACTTTCCCCGCCTTGTGCTCTATGCTTGGCACGCCACAAAAAACCAAATGCTGCTGCCATTAAGATCGATCATCTTCTCCAGCATTTGGTTTTCCGTTTCCAGGGGTCTTGCATCGGAATTGAAGTGGATAAAAAAAAATCGAAACGGAAATCGGTTAGATCATTAGCAGGGCCATGTGACATGTGTCAACCGGAGGCGCCCCTGGCCAAACAACGCGATCAGAAGATTATATGGGCCGTGTAGGCTTCAGTCAAAGTGGAAGCAACAAGTGCACTGCGAAACGGGAGAAAGGTTGTAAGCTTGCTTGCTCTCATTGGCGGTTGCGTGCGACGCAAAATGGGTTTGGTCTGTTTTTGTGTGTTTACTTTTGTGCGATTTGTTGTTATTAAGTTTTAATCTTCCTTTCTTGTCTTATTTTGAAAAAATGCTAATGAGGAAAGCAACTGGTTGTTTACAGAGCTCAATATTTGGTGCACTTCCTAGGCTGACTGGTTGCACATTATCTGATCTATCCGCAAAACAAATGGAGTTTAATATACAAGATTGTTGGCATAAATTGCTAGTTTGCGAGTAAATTCTACGTACTACATTTACAGGAAAAAGTTGACAGATACATAGGCATGACCATCTTCGATTTGTTTGAAACTTTGCACTCTTCGAGAGAGTAAAATCGATGTGGAGTTTTCATAAGGGCCAATGTCGCAAATTGATAAGTATCACAACCGTGGTGACACAATGTTGAAGTAAGGGAACAAGAACTCGAGTGGTAACTAATAAGCGTGTATTCACTTCAGATGCGTAGTATGGAATCAGACATTCTTCACTTGTTGATTGGGTTAAATAAGCAACCGCCCAGTTGGTTGCTAGGTTGCTATGCAGCTCGGTTGCTCCAACATCTGAGTCTGTGTTGCTTTGATCCAACATCTCCCCCTTTTAATCCAACAAGTAGGATCGGAACCTTGCAGGCAGCCGTATCAAACGTCTATCTCGATCATGAACGGGATCCACAACTGGAGGGACTGGTACTTCTTCTTCGGATGCTTCGAAATAGAAACAGTCATCAGATTCAATGGGATTTTCATTCGCAGCAGGAATCTCGAGTTCGTCGTCATCAGCGTTCACATGGCGCCTTGGAAGTTCTGAACTTGAGAGTCCAAATCCGTCGAAGAATACAGATAGAGGTGATGGATCTTGATGTGAACTATTGTCAGGAGCACGTTGCTTCAATTGATTCGCATGGGAACGGATGAGGCGTTGACGGTCTTCTAGGTACACATTATAGTTAACCTTTCCGATTCGCTCTACGATGGTAGCCTTCTCCCAGTTCCATGTGTTGTTTCGATGTACTTGTGCGTATACTGTTTCACCTGCTGCAAACTGCCGTTTGAGTGCACCATGCTTCTTATTGAAAGCTGCATTTTGCTTCTCTGCTTTGTCGGAGGATGTTGATGGAGTTCTGTTGGCGGTTTCAGCAGTGAGAAAACAGTTCGTATTGGCCTCTGGAACATCACTTCGGCAGGAGATTTTCCACCTAAGCCGCTTGAAGGAGTGGTGCGATATACTTGGAGAAAAACTTGCAGTGCTTCTTCTAGAGTCTCTCCTCCCGAACGAATTTTCCGTAAGCTTCGCTTTAGGGTATCCACAAATCGCTCTGCCAGTCCATTTGATTGAGGGTGGTAAGGGGCTGTACGAATGTAGTTGATGCCAAGGTTTTCACAGAATGTCTGGAATTCATGGCTGGTAAATTGAGTTCCGTTGTCGGATACAATGGTTTCCGGAACGCCGAATGTAGAAAACGTCTGGTTGAGGAGCTTGATTGTCGTTTTTGAGGTGATCGTCCGAGTCGCAAACACTTCTGGCCATTTTGTATACGGATCGACAACCACGAGGAAATACATTCCGTCGACAGGACCTGCATAATCCAAGTGGATGCGTGACCAAGGCTTCGATGGAACTGGCCATGATTCGAGAGTCGTCTTGGTGGACTTTTTCCTGCGGCAGAACAGGGTGAACATCGCTTGACGAAATCTTCTATGTCCTTGTCAATTCCGGGCCAGTAGATGAAACTTCGAGCGATTGCCTTCATTCGGACTATCCCCCGGACTATGACCACGGTGAAATTGCTTCAAAATCAGCCGTCGAAACTTGTCGGGTACCATCACTCTGTCGTGGAACATCACGCAGTCGTTGACTAGACTGAGCGATTCCCGCCTGTGGTAGTAGGGAAGGGTTTCTGGATTAGTGATTGAAGCTTGATTGTTTGGCCATGCTTCGCGTATGTACTTCGTAACCAGCTGCAACGTTTTGCTTGATCTGGTAGCTTTTTGAAGAGCATCGAAAGATATGGGTACCTTGTCCACAGTGTCCGTCAGAATGCTTGCCATGTCTTCTTCTAGAGTAACTGCAGCAACTACGTACTCCTCTTCTGGTCGAATGTTGCGATCGATGAGCCTTGACAAAATGTCTGCACAGCCAAAGTCGTTGGTAGCCACATGCTGAATCTGGAAATCGTAGTTCAGAAGAGTCAGCGCCCATCGCTGTAGCCGGTTTGCGGTGTGAAGTAGTATGCCCTTTTTTGATCTAAAAATCGATAGTAACGGCTTATGGTACGTTAATAGCGTGAAACGTCGTCCCAGCAGGTACTTGTGAAATTTCGTAACAGCGTACACCAGAGCAAGTGCCTCCTTCTCCGGTTGACCATAATTCCGCCCCGCTGGTGTGAGTGAGCGTGATGCATGTTGGATTGCCTTTAAACTGCCATTCGGGAACTCATGGAATATAACTGCGCCAATACCTGTGCTTGATGCGTCGGCTGCAACAATCATCGGTAGCTTGGGGTCATAATGAGTTAACAGCAACTTTGATTGAAGAATCTTCTTGAATTCATCGAAAGACTGTTGGCATTCCGAATTCCACTCCCACTTGACACCTTGTTTCAGCAGCTTGTCCATTGGGTGTCGCAAACTGTGTATGTTCCGAACAAATTTTCCATAGAAATTGATTGCTTCAAGGAAAGATCGAAGCTCGGAAATGTTGGTCGGAGGTGGAATCGATGCAATGGCCTTCAGTTTCTCAGAATCCGGACGTATGCCTTGAGGGTCGACAATGTGTCCTAGATATCCAATTTCCGTTTGGTAGAAACTGCACTTCTCTAGCTTGATGTGGAAACCATATTCTTGCAAACATCTGAGTAGCATGTTGAGTGAAGCATTGTGTGACTTCCAGTCCTTTCCGAAAATGATCAAATCATCGATGAACGAACGAATTCCCGGAATATCTGCTATCATGCCATCTATCAAACGCTGAAATGCTCCTGGTGCCGATTTCACTCCTGGAGCGAGTCTGTTGAACCGGAACAATCCTCTGTGGGTGTTGATAGTAAGGTGCTTCTTGGAGTCATCATCCACTTCTACTTGCAGATATGCATCTGACAAGTCAATGATGCTGAACACGGTGCTTCCGTTGAGTTGCGCAAAAATCTCCTCTGGCTTTGGCAGAGGATAGTGATTGGCTTCCAGAGAATCGTTCAATCCCGTCGAATAATCTGCACAAATCCGTACTCGTCCATTTGGCTTGTGAACTGCTGCAATCAGCGCTGCCCACTCTGAGAAGTCAACTGGTGTAATGATTCCAAGATTCTGCAGGCGGGTTATTTCGGCGTCAACGAGTGGAACCGCGTTGAAAGGAACCGGTCGCTTGGAACAAAATACGGGCTTGGTTTCAGGTTTCAGGAAAAGCTTCACTTTGGTCTTTGTGCAGTGACCCAACGATTCGTCGAAAGCTTGAGCGTGCTTTGCTTGAAGTTGTTGAAGTGAATTGTTGGTTGATGGCTTGTTTTCAGATCCAATGTGGTTGTAGATTGCATCGAACGGTATTGACCACAGGTTGAACATGTCGATCCATTCTATGCCCAGAACATTGAGATCAGGAACAGACGTCACAAAACATCTTGCTTCACAACGCCATTGATAGCCGCATCACACTGGATCTCACCGATCAGATTTAGAGGCTCGCCGGACGCATTGACAGCTTCTATTGAGGGTAACTTTGCTTCTGGCTTCTTAAGCATCATCCAGGTTGATTCGGAGATCACTGTGATATCGCTTGCGGAATCCAACTGGAGTGAAACTGCAACGCCGTTGATTGATGTCGTTACAAATTTTCTCTTCCTGCTTTGATTCACGATGAAAACGCTTCTGGTTTGCGTGGATGATCCGTTCTTCTTTCCCTTGTAACGTTTGTCTTGAGGTGGTTTGGATGAACTGTCTGTAGCTTTCTTGATGCAGCCACAGTACCCCTCCTTATGGCCAGTTCGATTGCACGTCTTGCATTGAGGTGTAGAAAACGGACAGTCACGAACAAAATGCATTTGGCCGCATTGCCAGCAGGGAGTACGGGGTGTCTTCGATTCCATCTTCATCGAATGCTGGTGAGGCTTACCGGGTTTCTTCTCCGAGACTGCACGTACGGATGACTTCAAGCTTGATTGCTGCTCGATCATCGATGTGTCCGCTTTCAGGTTTACGAGGCGTTGAAACTCGTCGATGAGCGTCTGGAGTATTACCGGATGTTCCGCCGTTTCGCCTTCGATGCGTGATAGGAGTCGGGCTCGGATGTCTGAATATCGAGGAGCTTTGAGTCCGCAAACGAACACTAAGCACTTGAACTGGTCGATCTTGCAATTCTGGAACTCGAATTCTTCCACAGCTCTGTTCACCATGCCGCCATAGCTGATTATGTCATCGCCTTCCGACTTGACTAGCTGCAGACACTGGAACCGTCGGTGAAAAATAGAGGATTGCATGTCGAAAATCTTCTTGAGTGTTGAGATGGTTTCGGTGAACTGAAGATCCTTGAGTAGCTTCGGAAGAATGTAATTCACGAATCGGCTGTGAGATGCGGTATCCAGCTTCCTCAGGAGTAATCGAACTTTGGCAGCGTCGTCCAAATTCCTGGCATCACTCTCGAATAGCTCCGTGTACCGGGAAAACCACTTCTTGAATGTAATCCCGTTGTCCGGATCGAAGGTGAATTCACTGATGTTGGTCGATAGCGCTTCTAAGATTTGTTCAGTGTTCGGAGGTACAGGAACGGCCAACCGCGTAAGAAGTTGCGTGATTTGCAGAATGGCTTCTTCCTCCGTTAGCTTTTCCGCTGATTCCTTCCGTCAGGGGTGGATTCGCAGGCATTCTTCCGGATGGATTCGTGATCTGGATCGTTTGAAAATCGTAACGTCCAGGAAATACTCGTCGACAACTGATAAGTATCACAACCGTGGTGACAAAATATTGAAGTAAGGGAACAAGAACTCGAGTGGTAACTAAAAGTGTGTATTCACTTCAGATGCGTAGTAAGGAATGAGACATTTTTCACTTGTTGATTGGGTTAAATAAGCAACCGCCCAGTTGGTTGCTAGGTTGCTATGCAGCTCGGTTGCTCCAAAATCTGAGGCTGTGTTGCTTTGATCCAACACAAATGAAAAACCAAATCGTTGTGGATGGAAAGCTTTTTATTTCGACATGGAGTTTTCATAAGGGCCATAAACGTAAACAATGGCTTCTTCCACAAATTTCTTGAAAATGCAAACTCGCTCAAGTAAACTACCACTTACTTGGCCCTTATAACAAGCTTTCCAACCAACGCAACGCACGGTGGGAAAAAATGGACCCAAATTCCCAAGTAAGAGAACCCGCTGGTTTTTTAACTAAACCAAATGCATTCCTGAAGGAAAATTGGCTGATAAATCGATTGGCGCAAGTTTTGTGTTCTGTAGAGTACGGTAAGTGGTTTGTTTTGCCTCAATTCACCCTAAACTGATGGTTTCTCTTCATTCTGCTCAGATTGTTGCAATCTCCGGAATATATTTTGAGTGAAAATGCATATATTTTACACATATCACATTAAGAAACTAAACAGGGATAATTTCATGTTGTGTCTGGCCCGTTTTACCCCAATTCATTCAAATTATTTGATTTTTCTTGTTACTTTCCGAACAGCAGCAATCGTCACAAATTATTTTTGTTGGAAAAGTACATATCCTACAGAATATCTGCATAGAATTAATTTGAAGCGTCTTTGCGTGTTGTTGAGTTTTGTAGATAGCCCATTTTGCCGCAATATACCTTAAATTGGTGTTTTTTCAGCGTTCTGCTCATATAGTTGCGATCTCCGCAATATATTTTGAGTGAAAATGCATACATTTTACACATATTACATTTAGAAACTTAACAGGGATAAATTCATGTTGTGTTTAGCCCGTTTTACATCTGCATAGAAGTACTTTGCATGTTTTTGGGTCTTGTAGATAGCCTGTTTTGCCCCAATTTACCTTAAATCGATGGGTTTTCTTCATTCTCCTCGTAGTTGCAATTTCCGTATTATATTTTGACTGAAAGTGCATATATTTTACACATATTACATTTAGAAAATTTACAGATAATTTCATGTTATGTCTTGCCCGTTTTACCCCAATTTCTCCAAATTATTTGATTTATCTTGTTGCTTCTCGTGTTAGAAAATAAGTGTATGGTTAAATAAATGTTTTATTATGAATCACAAAATGGCGAAACATAATTCTGTGCTATTTGGCTGTATTCACTATCAGCCGAACTATCATCACTGTCGTCGATCTCATGATCCGTGATGAAAGTGCTATCGGTAGAGTAAAATGTAATCTTACGAGAGAAGTCCTCGTCTTGGCTTTTACAATGAAGCCGTTTATACTCCAGGTCAGACATCTTGGGATCCGACCACGTCAAAGAATTCAGCATCATATCGGTTCGATTTTCTTCGGGAGACGTCTTTCGGTTGTGATTTATGCGGTATATTGCGGCGATTGTGGCTATTTTGAAAGAATCTAGCAAAATAAAAAAATGCAGACTATTGAAATATGTGGATGAATTGGGGTAAAACCGGCCAAACACAACTAGAAATTATCCCTTAAGTTAAGTTTCTAAATGTGATATGTGTAAAATGTATGCATTTTGAATCAAAATATATTGCGGAGATCTCAGCTATATGAGCTAATGCTAAAAACCCATCAATTTAAGGTATATTGGGGCAAAACGGACTATCTACAAGACTAAAAAATACGCAAAGACGGTTCAAATTATTTCTATGCAGATATTCTGTGGGATATGTAGTTTTCCAGCGAAAATAAGTTGTGACGATTGCTGCTGTTCGGAAAGTAACAAGAAAAATCAAATAATTTGAATGAATTGGGGTAAAATGGGCCAGACACAACATGAAATTATCCCTGTTAAGTTTCTAAATGTGATATGTGTAAAATATATGCATTTTCACTCAAAATATATTCCGGAGATTGCAACAATATGAGCAGAATGAAGAGAAACCATCAGTTGAGGGTGAACTAGGGCAAAATGAACCACTTACCGTGCTCTACACAACACAAAACCTACGCCAATCGATTTATTAGCCCATTTTCCTTTAGGAATGCATTTGGTTCGGTTTAAAAACCAGCGGCTTCTCTTACTTGGAAATTTGGGTCCATTTTTTCCCACTGTGCAACGCTTTGGTCATTTTTTATCTAGAAAATCTTGAGGTTCAAAGAAAATAAACAAGAACTTTTCAAAGATGGAGGCTTTTAAAAGAATTGTTTTTGGGAGAGAAACTTTTGCGAGTTCGAAAAGTTGGAGCACCTTGAAACATGGTTAGGTTTTGAACGTAAATAACTCAGTCATTTCACAATCATTTTCCACAAATTTTGTACCAGTTGACATTCACTACACGTTATTGATGTTGATGACCATTGATTTTAAATATAGAAATTGAAAAATTAATAAACGTGAAGCGCCGTCAAAACAATAATCAACCAATCACGTGCATCTGAACGGTTGTTTCCCAACACGGACGACAGAGTCATATGTCGTTTTCGGTTATTGCCAGTGCAGAACTGGGTTCGCCCTAGGTCCAACCTAACAGCTGTCAAAACGATTTTTTTGTCTTTATTTGGGTGACTTTTAGCCTCTTGTGCTAGTTCGTCATCGCTGTCAAAACGTTTTTCTTTTTATTCAATCGGGTCGGATCAGGATCCGTTCTGGATGCGAACCAACTTCGATGAACTGTCAAAATAAAAGGTTTTTGTTTACATCGCAGTGATAATACCATCATACTGACTCGATTCTGGATCCGTTAGACTAACCGGTTCGGGTGTGCATGTGTGTATATTCAACGACTGTGCATTGTCGTCGTATAGGACATAAAACGAGAAAAGTGACACTCACATAACGTTTGCATTTAAAAAAAAAGGTATTTTTTCGGATGGTGATAAAGAAAAAAGCTAAGACAGATAATTGCTTTTAATAAATTTCCCATGGAAGGTAATTATTAAAGCTTACTTGCAAAAAAATTCTACGCCCTTGCGAGCGGCCTTCCGGCAGTTAACCGGGATATTCGCCATGGCGGACGAAAACATGCGCGTACACACTCAGAAAATTTTACAGTATTCGGTAATTTTTTACCGAACTTTCCACAGCTGAACGTTCGGTAATCCGATTTAACGGATTTCAGTAGAATTTCACAATTATCGGTAATTTTTTTACCGGATAACTGTAAACTTTCACCGAAATCCGGTAAATCGGATTATCACAAGTTCAGCTGTTGAAAGTTCGGTAAAAAAATTACCAAATACTGTGAAATTTTCTAAGTGTGTAGGCATGTTTTTGAGTTCTCGCGACAAAATTGTTGGAGTAGATCTTACTTGGGTACCACATCGATATTCAGTCGCTCCATGTCCTCCAACGATCGCTTCGAGTAATGGGCCTACGCCAGATCCGGCGTCTCTGGTGATCTTGGCGATCTTGATGAACGACGCAACTTCCGGCAGGCATTTCGTACTATAAATTTCCCCGTTCACGGCCAGTCCGGAGCGAAAGAAGAACGGCTTTGACATCCCCTTCTCGCTGATTGTCAGCCAAAGCAGCACCTTCTTGGGGAACTTGGTGTGTGAAATGAACTTCACCTCGGAGCTCACTTCCTTCGTGGGGGAAGTAAAATACGAAGTGCCCTGCCAGTCGTTGCCATCCAGGGTGAGATAGGTCTCGTCGTCCATCACCACCGCCACGTCGCGATTCGCCGGGAAAATCGAATTGACCATCTTATTCAGCCGCTGCCTGCAACTTCGAAACGCGTGGACGCAACTTCCGCTTCCTGACATGTATGTTCGTGTTCGCCAGGTACGTTTTCACTGTTTGGCCGGTTGAACCGACCTCCCGGCCAAGCCCCGGCAGCGATGTAGCCACTTTTCCCTCGATTTTCCTCTTCAACGTCTTTTGGAGCTTCTTGTCGCTCAGGGTCGTCGGCCGTCCGGAACCGGGCTTTCTTTCGATGCTCTGATTGTTGTCTAATAGTGCCAAGATGTTGTAGATGCTGGAACGGGTGTATCTGGCGTCCACAAAGTGCCGCACGATGTCCGTTTTCGACGCGGCGGGGTTCCGTCTTTGAACGCGCACACCTCTGAACGCAGTTGCTTCATTGTTTTTGCCATCACGGTTAGAGTTCGACTGAAAGAGCTGTCAAATTTTGTCTGCTGACTCATGGGTTACTATGATTGATGCTGCATGAGTAGTTTTGTCAGTGCGGGTGAAGGTAAACCCATGAAAAATCGGCAATTTTTGTCCATTTTTTTAATGCAAACGTTTTTTATCATTTCTTATTCGATCAAGCGGCTCGTACGGTTGTGTAAAGAGGTTTTTTCCTCCCTCGTCCGTTTCTACGCGATTGCGCGTCCGGCTCAAAAGAAAGCGCGTCCGGCGCCATAAGAAAGCGCTGCATAGTTGCCATGGCAAAAATCGACACGCGGTGCTAAACTTGACGCATTTCCTTTCATCGTGCATTAAACAATTTTGCACACCCCTCATTTTGAAGATGTGTGCGTGTAGCATCATGCCTCTATTTTGATTTTGAGATTAGCACTTCAGTTATCAAAATGTCGTCGAAGGAAGAGAAGCAACGCATCAAAATTTTGCACGTGCATGGCGAAAATCCAAACTACTCTCACGCCAAGTTGGCGAAATTGTTGAATGTGGCTAAATCAACTGTTACCAACGTATTAAAAGTGTTCGGTGAACGTTTGTCGACAGCCAGGAAAGCTGGATCGGGGGAAATCGAAAGCCGGAGGCCACAGCGACGACAAAAAGAGTTGCCCGCTGTTTCGAGCGGAACCCCAACCTCTCCGTCCGAGATGTCGCAAAGAAGCTGGGAGTGGCGCCTTCAACCGTGGATAGAGCTAAAAAACGAGCTGGACTGTCGACTTACAAGAAAGTGGTGACTCCAAATCGCGACGATAAACAAAACACGTCGGCCAAAGCACGATCGCGAAAGTTGTACACGACGATGCTGACGAAGTTTGATTGCGTGGTACAGGACGATGAAACTTACGTCAAGGCAGACTTTAAACAGCTTCCTGAACAGGAATTTTATACGGCAACCGGACGGGGAAAGGTGGCAGATATTTTCAAGCACATTAAACTGTCAAAGTTCGCGAAGAAATATCTGGTGTGGCAGGCCATCTGTACCTGTGGCTTGAAGAGCAACGTTTACATTGCGACCGGAACCGTCAACCAGGAAATTTATCTGAGCGAGTGCCTACAAAAACGTCTACTGCCTTTCCTGAAGCGACACAATTGTTCCGTTCTATTTTGGCCGGATTTGGCATCTTGCCATTACGGAAAAAAGGCCATGGAGTGGTATGCTGCCAACAACGTTCAAGTGGTGCCCAAGGACAAGAACCCTCCCAACACGCCAGAGCTCCGCCCAATCGAACAATATTGGGCCATCGTCAAGCGGAACCTTAAGAAGACTCAAAAAGCTGTTGTGAGCGAGAAACAGTTCAAGGCAAACTGGCGTTCTTCGGCGAATAAAGTGGACAAGGAGACTGTACAAAATCTTATGGCAGGTGTTAAACGAAAGACCCGGCAATTCGCATTCGGTAAAAAGGAAGCTTAGCTGAATATTTCTCCTGTATTCTGTATTAACTGAACTTGAAAAAGAAAAAGAATTTGACTTATTAATAAAAACTTTGATCGACTCACACACATTACTGTTTGACCAAATTTTGATCGGAACACCCTTTATATTAGAAGATCAGCTTAACCGGTGAAATTATGGTGCCTTAAAAGTGAAGGAAATCGAAAATTACGAAGAAGTGAACAAATTAATTGATTAATAATGACTCAACTGCTTCGGAATTAATCGGCCATCTTGATAGCAACAAAGTTTTGTTGATAATCGCTAAATCAATGACATATTTGGTACATAGGCCGAATAAAGGACCTAGGCTAACATTACATCCCGTAACCCTATGAGCAGGGTACACAAATGCATCACTGCCCGAACGACAAAAATATTGACTTATCAAATTTTGATGACACCAAACTGCAGCTCCCCAGTCCACCAATTCGATAGATTCAACACTCCTCGTCTAGGCAATCCACTAACGGGCTTCGGTGGTAGGTTTCTTTCATAAGTGATACGATTAGCGTCCCGATTCCTGGATAGGCCCATACATTTCTCGAATAACTCTCTCGTTAGCAATAAATCCAGTCATTTTATTGGCATCATTATTTCCCCCGTGCCGTCAGTTTCTCTGTTCCGACGAAATCAATACCGACCGATAAGACTGCCGAAGGTCAATGACGACATTCGGAATTCCATGCCCGTTTTGGTCCTCCGGGATAGGAGGTTTGGTCTATCCCGATGAAAAATGCGATAAATTTGGGAAATTTACCGTCTCAACAACTAACGCCGACGTTGCGTTGGTCGGCCGTTGTCGTCTGCTGCTTTATGGCCAATACCGTCGAGTCAATTCCAAAAATAAACTACCTGCCCTCAGGGGTCTGACCCTTTCGTGGTCATGATTTCCGAGCGGGAGTGGGTGTGTTGCTGAATGGGACAAAAAGGTGTTGCTTTACGTCGCACCTTTTATCTGCTTGGCCATGATGCCATGTCGTATATTTTGTGCGTTCATTTATACTTATAACTCTGGACCGGGTTTTGGGTGTTTTGTGTCTGCTATCAAATTTTCTCTGGTCTAACCTTTGGGTGCTTGCAGTTTCATTTTATGGGGTGACATGGGTATGGACACAAGACAAACAGATTCAAGCAGCGACTGCCAGGGCCAGTTGGTGTTGATTCTCGAGTGGGTAATCGTTGCGTCCATCATCGAGGGAAAGATGAATCAATTTTTATGGGGGATTCTGGGTGGAATTCTGCTTTGCTCGTTGACGTCAAACTCCTATAAATCAGTAGCAATGACAAAATCTTAACATGATTCCTTGATACAGCTAACGTTCATCTTTCACACATATAAACCTCTCGTCCCGTTTGGCTTTCAACTTTTTTTTTTTCGTCATATGGAGTAAAGAAACGAAAATTCCAGAAGGAAGCAGTTCCATACAGTGCAAGCTCGGAACCGGACGCCGGAGAGCAGGTCAGCGGTGACAATATCACTCTGAGCTATTTTGCTGAACCCTTCGATTTTTGCTGATGTTTACCCATGTGCAAAACTTTATATAATACAACAAACACATTTATTTTTATTATTATTTGCTGTCGGTGCACCAGCAGCAGTCTACCACTTGGAGGTTCAATATCGATGATGATGTTTGCCATTCCTAGCGGCACTTGTTTTCTTTTTGTTTGTTTGCTTTTCCGAAAAATACAAACTTCTGAGTGAGAGGCACCACCGCCGTCAGTTCGTGGTTTGATAAACAGTTCTTCGAAAATGGAATTGAACTTAACTGTTGACGTTTCTTGTGGGCTAGAGACTCTTTTTTATTATCGCAAAGGGAGAAATATCCGAACGATTTTGACATTAAAAATCAGTGGGGTTGTGTATAACACACGACCGGTTGACGTAGACTACCACATCGTTCATTTGATGCATTATTCTGTTCAACATGTTAGATTCGTTATATTGGTTTCTTAGTAGAACATTCATAGGCGTAGCCAGGATTTCGAATAAGGGGGGGGGGGGGACAAGCTAATTTTTTTTTAGAGACAGAGAGAGAGTAGAGAGAGAGAGTTAGAGAGCGAGAGAGAGTTAGAGAGAGAGAGAGAGAGAGAGAGAGAGAGAGAGAGAAAGAATCACACCGTCTTCAACCAGTTGCTGCACAGACTGAACACTTAACATTATACAACGGACAACACAACGCCCGGTGGACCCATATAGTAGGGACATTATCGAGTTCCGTCGGCTGGAGCGGGAATCGAGCCCTCACTTTGTAAAAATCCTCCTGAACGACGGAGGGATTAACTTTTTTCTGCTCTCACCCAAAGCATTTTACAATACCCGTCCGATTTTGGCAACAAAATTAAACTATTCTAGACTTGATCTGGAATAAAAATAAGAGATTTTAAAAACTCTCGATTTTCCCCAAGTTTCAAAATAGAATTCCATTAAATAGGAACCATGCTGAAATCTAACAGTTTTTACTGAAAATGTACTTTTCCTCGCGACTTACTCGCCCACACTGAAAATTAAATTTCGTTTTTATTACGAAATCGAATGTAGAACTAACACATATATTCTTTGTTTTCTACATCGAAATTGATTTGTACTTTTCAAGCAACTACCTTCGTATTCAATGCCACAATGCTGTTACATAACTGTTAAAAGCACGAAGCATTAGTTGACACAGAAGGAACACTCGTTCATTGTACGAAAACAATACAAAATGCTACGAATATGTTGTTATCAATAAGAATGCATGGTTATATGATTGACTGACAGAACTTCTATATCGACTCAGTATGTAATTGAAAAAAATGCGCAAACCACGAGGAGTTGTTCAGATTTCTTTTTAATATTTCTGAAATAAGGTTTGAACCTGTATTTTTGGGAAGACTTGTTATTGAATCCGTGGTTGATCTCACTGGGCCATGGTGACTAGTTAAAAGTTACTTGATTAATGAGTATGAACTTCTAACTCTCGATAGCGCTTTAATTTTTATTTTGGGATAAATTAATGATTCCAGCCCACCCCAAGCAGCAAAACCAACATGTATGAGTACGATTGAACAAAAGCAGTGATAGGTTGGTCTTCACAAAATTCATTTCGTGCATTGTACAAAAAGGTGTAATGACAACATTTCACCAGATGACAAGCATAAGGAATGTTTCATACAAATTACGAAGAATTTATTCTATGAACAAAATCCATGTTTACGAAACAAGGGAAAGCTAATTAACAAAAATAAATTTTCAGTGCATATACTGACAAAGCAACACCGCAAAAACATCGTTTTGTTTGTTGTTTGTTGTTCAAATAATAAGTGGTTAGTTTTGAGTTTTGGTGGTTTATAGCTTGTGGTGTGTGTCCTCTTAACTTACCTTCAGTTTAATTATTTTCTCTGTTTTATCTAAACAGGAAAATCATGCATAACTTTACAAACCGACGTAAGTTGCGATTATAAGCAAGCTGTGATTTTTGTGATAAATTGTTGCTACTTGTATTTTTAATACACGAGTAATAAGAAATAATTTAGGAAGTTTCATTCATCAATGACGAAAAGGAATTCATATGCGTTCTATCTGCTACTCCTCAATATTTTTAAAATACTTCAGATACACTGGTGCATCTGCGTTTTGAAATTTGAACCGATTTATCTGACATGATCCAAGTGAAACACGATCTGTCGAAACGATATAGTATCGATGGTATAGTGTCGTCGTAGCAAGTGGAGTGTATCTGAGTAGTATAAAACAAAAACGGTGTATTATTGAATGTTATTAAAATTGTTGTTCAAATTCCGGAAAAACCATCATTTTGCATAATTTTCTCTTCGTGGTTATTGCAGCGCCATTTATTTAGTTTTGTTCGTTTGTTTCTTTTTATTACATTTATGGTACTACTAGATAACAACAAATCAAAGAACTGCTAATAATTTACAAAAATCATTGCGCAATTCACACAATGTGCACTCACTAGCAGAGCACTTTTCCAAAATCAAATTTAGAATGAGAAGTAATGAACATCGACTTTAATAGTAGCTTTCTTCTGGGTTCATGCGAGTGTTCTCGACTTGTTGTGGTATGTATTTGATTGATGAATTTCCTACCAATGAACCTATTCAACTTAGTATTGTTTTAAAACCGAGTGCTAACTGAGTGCTTATGTATGTATTCTATCCGGTGATCCGTTTTGTTACAAACATTCTTCTATTTATGAACACGCGCCGAACCATCGCACATAAATTCAGCGCGTTTTTTCCCGTAGAAACGGATAAAATCTTTGAAGGGGGGGTAGCTCTCGAATCTTCCGGTCCGCCTCTAAGCATCTTGCTATGAGGTACCAGGTGGGTCTCCCCTGGTAGACTGCCTGTCGATCTGCCAGATTTGGAAGAAGTCTACATTGAGTTATCTCAAATTATAATAATCCGTCCACTATATCACAACATATTGGGATTGGTTGAGCAGATTGGAGATAATGAAATCATTGGGTATAGGAACCAGTCTCCCCCGGTTGGTGCTAAACGGATGAGCCTGGACATCAATAGAAGCATAAAGTTACCAGAAGGCACGAAATGCATCTACGCACTCTTATTTTTACCAAATCCCTCAATCGCAAATTCAAATGGATTACAATAGATTGTTCTTAAGAAGCCTCTACTTGATTGATACAGTGGTAAAAATTGAAAGTTTATGAAAAAAGAGTATGCTTCGAGCATCGGCTGTGAAAGGTTGTGTCGATGCTTAATTACGCACTATTTTGTTATCGGGCATGGCGCGTTTCGTATTGTTTCGGTTATCTATAATTCAGCGATGCGAGTTATCGAGTGAGCATAGAAAAAAAAACTACAAAAATGCTTCATGGTGAGATGTGGTGGTTCGCCGGGCTGGTGAACCGGTGGTGAGGATCACAATTAATTTTCATCCATAATATTGGTTTGCCATACTTGCCGTGTCACTTGGCGAAAGTAAGCCACTATACCTTTTTAATGGTTTAAATCAGTTCAAATCGGATTTCCAACATTAAAGAGAATCTTTTTTTTTTTTCTAATGAAAAACCACCACCACACTTTGTGAGTGACCCCAACAGCATCCTCACTGTTGGATTAAATAGGTTCAAATCAGAAATCGGTACTAATATTTAAATATTTCCCTAAACGCCGCGTGAATTCAGCTTATCGTTTACCAAAAAGAATCCTGCTGCCACCCAATCCTGTTATCCAACATCCCAGTGAAAGTGCAGAGGCGGTCTCGGCTTCCTATAAAACTAGTATCACGTCGACACATTCCTACCATTCCCTTATTTGACATGCATTCGGGTGAAGCAGGCGCCAGTATTGCCTTAGTTTGGGATGACCAGTTTTACACATTGAGGATGTATGCTAGTCTCAAGCATCATCTGTTGGTTCTTTGTGTTATAACAGCTGATCTGGCAGCAACGGAGTAGCAACCTTGGGCAGTCAATCATGCTCATTATCTTGCTCATGCTCATAGAAAGGGATGAAATCTTTGAATAGGATAAGACCACTGCAACTTCTCGCACTGATTAGCATGTTGTCTTGCTTTTTCACACGGTTATCAAATTACTGCTCTGAAAATCGGATACGATTCGTCTCGTTTCACCTGGATTATATCGTAGCATGTGCTCTAATAATATCTCTTGAATACAGAAACAATACTTCAAAATACTGAATCAAACTTTAAGATATGATTAACATATATTCTCAATAATTCGAAACTACAGTACCGTAAAACGGGATATTATTGATCAGCGGGGTAACATTAATCGGTTTGGCACATATAATGAATAGTTCAAATATACATTTTCCGTTGATACACTTTCTAACTACGAATTATGAAATATGTTTCTCAATCTGGTGTTATTTGACTTCCGAAAGCTATAACATTGGTTAAAATATTACGTTTTTTAATTGCCAAGAACTGAAAATTGAACTGAACATAGCTTTTGCCACTTTCAGCTAGCGGAAAAAAAAACTAATCAATGCTTGAATCATAGTTAACATTACTAGAGATATTTTTTAGATACGCTAGGTTAGCTAGGATGGGTTAACTATTTAAAAAAAATCTCATGGATGTCCGTTTTTTGCGTTTTTTTTCCTACAACTTATTACAAAATTGAGGCGACTTCGCGCTTTTTCATTGAGGTAAAGGGACCATCTCACAAACATTAAAAATAAACACTAAAAAATTGAAACAAACATTAAAAATCTGAAAATAAAATCAAAAGTTAGGGGGGGGGGGGGCAACGGCCCCACCCTGCCCCCTCTGGCTACGCCTATGAGAACATTGCAACGCAGATGCTGTCCTAATGGGACGTTGGAACCGCATAAGTAAGTCATTAAGTATGTTTGTTAGGAAAAACCATAATTCGCTCCTTAAAAGTTATTTAGTGTAAAACACACCATCATAACCGTTACTCCACGCACGGAGAATACATATATAACATTTATAGTATGTAAAACCCATATATGGTGGAAACCATTAATCCATACTGGTGTGGTTCAGTATCACAACGCTTTACGGTCTTTCTGTTCTCGGTCTTATGAAGAATCAGATTACTTCAGCGTTCAACGCAACGTTCACACACACACACACACACACACACACACACACACACACACACACACACACACACACACACACACACACACACACACACACACACACACACACACACACACACACACACACACACACACACACACACACACACACATCACACACACACACAAGCACCTATTCTCGCTCCTCGTGGTTACACCCACCGGATGACTACAAAGCATCATTGGCCCAAGCAACCTACTGCTTAGCACAACACTGCATAATTAATGGCTGCCTAGTCAACGGCATGCTAACAACAACCTGCAGCGCAATCAGCTACTTGACCTATTGGATTGATCGCCAGTGCACCTTCTATGACACTTGCCACCACCAGCTGCCAAATCCAAATTGGCGCATTGCCGCTCCGCTCTGCCAAATGAAACTAGTGCACCCTCCAAGGTACATGACATCGCCAAGCGCTAGCTGCCAATCCATACTGGATCAATGCTCCGCACAGCTCCAGTACAGCCAAACGAGTGAGAAATTTTGCGAAGGTTGTACCCCTTTTATATCGTTCACTGCTGCATATGAGACCTCCCTTGCTCACATTTGAAATCTGTGATAGGAAAGTACTGTGCATTTAGTAAATTTAGCCTGCAAAACAAAATTATGAGACATCACCTTTTATTTTCGTTATTTTAAATAGTTTAAAATTGTTAATTGATAATGTTTGATAATTGAATTGATACACGGAAAAACTTTCAACCGATTGATGTAAACATCTTGAAAATCAATTGAGAATTTATCAAGTTATAAGCGTTTAATTTGTAACGATATTTCGTGACGGTCGCTTATTTTTAGATTTTCACTTGACACCCTACCCTTGCTGTAAGAGAATTTCCAATCAAGTGTCAATGTTTAAAAACTTGAACAACATACGAATATTAAGACATGCCAGATACTCCCTTGAAAAAGAAAGTAACAGAAAGCGACGAAATTTTGAAACAAAATGTTTAAATTGTTTAACAAAGAGGAAGGTAACGAGAAAGAGAAAGAGAAAGAGAGAGAGAGAGAGAGAGAGAGAGAGGGGGGGGGGAGACAACGCCAAAAGACTTGCAGTTGTTCACTCTTGTTGTGTGTAGGGGCCATACAACCTGCAACGGTCCCTATCCTTTCAGCACTAGCCGTGAACCTCGTCGTTGTCGAGTTGTCGAGAGAGAGAGAGAGAGAGAGAGAGAGAGGGGGAGAGAGAGAGAGAAAGGTAGAGTGAGAATGGGGGTAGATATAGAGAGAGAGGGGGGGGGGGGGGGAGATAAGAATGAGCAAGACGAACTGCTACAAGGAAATGTTACTGTCATGGTCAAGATCAAAGGCTCAACAATGGCTACAGAGCTATGTCCAGCAAAACTGAAGGTTTTGACTATTCCCGACGTACGATCCAATGACGTGTCCACGTACAGGAAGATAGAAGTTACGCTGAGGGCATGCAAGTCTCGAACGAGAAGCTCGTGGCAACGGCGAAAGTGCCTAAGGTGAAAAAGGCACCCGGTCCGGATGGAATCCCTTACGTGGCTCTGAAAGTAGTGATTCAGACATTTCCGGACATGTTCAGAGATGTGCTGCAGAAATTTCTGGAGGAAGGCCATTTCCCGGACAGGTGGAAAATACAGAAACTAGTGTTGTCTCCGAAGCCAGGAAATCCTCAGGTGGATCCTGTATCGTATGCCAATATGCCTGTAACAATGTTTATATTTTCATATTAACCCATCTTCATTTATTTATTGATATTTATATCACCGACAAACAGACATAACTCATTGTACATTTTGCTCTACAAATCATCGTCACTAACACACCTGCGCCATCTGTTGAGCACACTGTGATGGATGATAAAGCTGAACATATGGCGGAAATCTGCTAACGTCAAACGTAAGGGAATCTACTATGTGCGCCACGTGTGGCGTTACTACCAACCAAGACACATTAGAATTGACCGTCAAATGCGTAATTGATGAAGAAACTGCACGTGTTATGTCCGTTTGTCTATGTTGACACATTTACATATGTTTGGTCACATTAATTTAATGATAAGTTTATTAATGTGAATAATGTGTTATGTCTGTTTGTCTTTGATATAAATATTAATAATTCAATGGAGATGGGTTAATATGAAAATAAAAACATTGTCATGAAAAATTCACGTTGTTATGCTCTTTAGTGATAATTGTTGATGCTGCTGATAGAAAGTTTGCAGGAAAAATGCAAAACTAACCATTTTTAAACTGGCAGCTGTATGAATATGCAGCGTTTATTTATATTCGACGTCATTAACAGTGTCATCGACTGTCCGGCGCTTCTTGAGCAGATACCGCTGAACATTCTTCCACGGCGCTTTCGGAACTCCAACTTGCTTGCTGTTCCGTATCACCGAACGAATTACGGCTACAACAACCCTCTTGACGCTTGTATTCGGTCGTTCAATGACATTTCTGACGAGTTTGATTTCAACATTTCCAGGACTATTTTTAAAAACCGAACTATCCGAATTGTTTAGTTACATAAGTAATTTTAGAATAAGTACAGTCTGAACGATCTTGTTGTCGAAGACGGTGATAATAATAAATTGAATTAAATTAAATGGGTTTTTCTCTAAAAGGGGACGAAAGGGGACAAACGATATTGCATAGATCTTGTAGTTGGAAGTTTGTACTTTCAATTCACTTATTCCATGTTTGCAAATATTTGCAAATAAGGTAGTAAGATATCTTGAGAAAACGTTTTCTTACACTTCAAACTCTACAACTTTTTTCATACAATAACTAGCAATTACTTGTATCTTCAAAATATGCGTAATTATATGCCCTAAAAGTTGTCTAAACAAAGTTTTCAAATTCAAATTGAAAAAAAATAGAGCTAAAAAACTGTTCTTTTAGATCCTGCCCCAAGAAAAGTTAGATTTTTTTTTATAAAACGATACGTAGATGAGATAGAAGCAAAGTTTTTCCCAGCAAAGTTTCATTATTTTTTTTATTCCTTTATTATCGAGATTGTTTAGCCCTGGGCTGATTCATCTCCCGTCGTAGTCACTCAAATATTTCCCCTCGCTCTCCGCGGGGCCCCACGCCCCTCCTTTATTTTCCCCCCCCCCCCTGCGCGCCTCTTCTTTTTTTTTCCCTCCATTCGTTTCACCCCAAACAAAAAGAAATAAATTACGTCGAAACCCCCTTTTTTCCCCCCCCCCCACAGGGCGGTGCTTCTTACACTCCACCCCACCCCCCCACACACAGCACACATCTGTGTGTATGTGTGTGTGTGTATATATACCTTGTGATCAAAAAGTTCCGGTAATTTTCAATTTAAAAAGGCCGCCTTTATTTTTTCGGTAAAATCTTTTTAGTGTAAGATGGCAACACTAGTTCTGATATTCTGTCAAAGTGTGAGAGCAAATTATCCATTAGTTTTGTTTTGACAACTGCTTTTGTTAGTCGAAAAATAGACGCTCGGCGATTTTTACCATGGATAAAAAATTGGAACAACGCGTTTGTGTGAAATTTTGTGTTGCAAACGGATTTTCTGCAGCGGAAACGCTCAGAATGTTGCAAAAAGCCTTTGGTGAGGACTCTATGTCACAAAATCGTACATTTGTTTGGCACAAAGACTTTAAAGAAGGCCGTGAAAGCGTGAGTGACATGCCGCGTTCTGGACGACCATCGACCTCAACTACCGATGAAAACATCGCTTCCGTGAAGAATTTAGTTATGGAAAACCGCTCAATTAGCATTCGGGAGATAGCTGCACTCCTTGATATCTCATTTGGATCGACCGAACACATTTTGACGGAAATTCTGGGCATGAAACGCATTGAAGCACGACTTGTTCCAAAAGAGCTGAATTTTTTGCAAAAACAGCATCGAGTTGAGGTCGCTAAACAGATGATTGCGAACGCAGATAGCGATCCCACATTCATGGAACGCATCATAACTGGTGATGAAACGTGGGTATATGAATTTGATATGCTCACAAGTCAACAATCGTCCGAATGGCGCGCCGAAGATGAGCCGAAACCAAAAAAATCACGACAAAGTCGCTCCAAAATTAAAGTTTTACTGACCGTTTTCTTTGATTTTCGCGGTGTCGTCCATTCTGAATTCCTTCCAGAAGGTCGAACGGTTAACAAAGAGTATTATTTACAAGTTATGAGACGTTTGCGTGAGGCAATTCGAAAAGAAGAGGCCAGAATTGTGGCGCAATAATTCGTGGATTTTACACCACGATAACGCTCCATCACACACCGCGCTCACTATTTGTGAATTTTTGGCCAAGAACTCCACCAATACCATCAAACAAGCACCATATTCACCAGACCTTGCCCCGTGCGACTTCTTTCTCTTCCCAAAACTGAAAATTCCGCTCAGAGGTAGGCGTTTTGAATCGATTGATGCGATAAAAAAGAATTCGCTGGAAGAACTGAAAGCCATACATTCATCGGCCTATAAAAAATGTATGGATGATTGGATAAAGCGCTGGCATATGTGTGTTGCCTCTAATGGCGAGTACTTTGAAGGCGATAATAAAGATATCAATTAAAAATTGAAATAAATGCGTTTTTTTTTCAAATAACCGGAACTTTTTGATCACAAGGTATATATATATATATATATATATATATATATATATATATATATATATATATATATATATATATATATATATATATATATATATATATATATATATATTTTTTTTTTATATAAAAAAAAAAAAAAAAAAAAAAAAAAAAAAAAAAAAAAAAAAAAATATATAATTTTTTTTTTTTTTTTTTTTTTAATTTTTTTTTAAAAAAAAAAAAAAAAAAAAAAAATATTTTTTTTTTTAAAAAAAAATATATAAAAAAAAAAAAAAAAAAAAAATAATAATTTTTTTTTTTGGTGTGGGGGGGGGGGGGGGGGGGGGGGGGGGGGGTGGGTGGGGGTGGTTGGGGGGGGTGGTATAAATTTTTTTCCCATTTGTTTCCCCCCTGTGTGTGGCCCTTTTTCTGGTGTTGGCGGCTGGGGTGGCGCTTGTTCTTTTTCTGGAAAACTGCCACAATCTTATAAAACAAAATAAATTTTTTTTCATTCGGACTTTTCGTAACGAAGATATGAACGAAACAGTACTTGACGGCCTATTACAATCGTAATCATGCAGTTGAGTCTCCTGAACTATTTGTGTACCGATTTTAGTTTTGTTGGTGCCAAATCAAAGCTATATAAAATTTTCAAATAACGGGTCCAGATTTCATTATGATTGGATAATCCTTCATGGAGATATGACCAAAACAATACCTGAGAGCACATAATTGTGAGATGAAAATATACTCGTTGCAGTTCAAAACCGAACAAGACCACTCACCCTAATCGATGCCGCTTGCATTCTATTGTTCTGCATCTGGTGCGTTGTACAGCACATGCAGCGGGCTAGCCACATTATGCGACTCTATAGAATTAGAGCAGGATCGATTGGCTCGAGTGGTCCGGTTTTGAACTGCAACGAGTATATTCGAAAATTACACAAAGTCTCCATTTACTATAGCTACACAATTTTCAACGAACATGTACTTGTTAAGCATCTTGAATCCATATCGATAATCAAAATGAACGCTTAGGATTGTCTAATAATTCATTATATGGACTGAATATAAGAAATTTCTAATATTTATGTGATTTCCCCTTTTATATAACTAACATAAACAGGTCGTTAAAGACTATTAATGACAATATTTTAATCACATCGATGAACAATACGATCAGGATTGACAAATAGTTAATTTTATAAACTGAATGTATGACATATCGAATATTCCAGGATGTTCCTGGAATTTCTGATGAAAATATGTATCCAGTATAATATTGGCCACATTTGAGCTCGTAATTCTGGTGAAATGTAAGAAGGGTTCAGTCTCACTATCGGTGGATTTATTCGGGTTTTTAGAACCATTTTCACAGGGCTATCGTCCAACATTCTTACGACATGCCCAGCCCATCGTAGTCCACCTATTATTGCTATGTGTACGACGGGAGGTTCTCCCAGCAACTGATGCAAATCGTGGTTCTTTCGCCTCCTGCACGATCCATCTTCCATCTGCACTCCACCGTAGATCGTACGCAGCACCTTTCGTTCAAAGACAACAAGGGCGCGTTTTTTCTCCACTAGTAATGTCCATGTTTTGTGACCGTAGAGAACTACTGGTCAAATTAATGTCTTGTAGATGGTCATCTTTGTAGTTTGGTGAACTTTGTCGATCTGAACTAGTGGTGGAGGCTAACATTGTCTTCTCGTCAGCCTCTTCCCTTCATGTATTTTGTTTTCATCAGCGTTGTCGTCAGCGAAGCAAAATAGTTGGACAGACTTCCTGAAGATTGTGCCACTCGTGTCTATTCCAGATCTCGAAAGTGTCCCTGAGTGTCCCTCGAGAGTGTCCCTGATACTCGGACGACACACATCACTCGATCCATCGTTGCTTTGATCAACCGCGTCAGTTTTTCCGGAAATCCATATTCGTGCATGATTTGCCATAGCTGGTCTCGATCGATTGTATCATACGCTGATTTGAAATCGATGAAAAGATGATGTGTGGGCACGTTGTATTCGCGACATTTCTGCAGAACTTGCCATGAATCCCGCTTGGTATTGCCCCACGAACTCCTTTGCAATTGGTGACAGGCGGCGGCATAAAATCAGAACTTGTAGGTAGTGCTCAGTAGCGTGATCGAACGATAATTGCAGCAATCCAGCTTGTCACCATTTTTATAGATGGGACACACTATTTCTACCATCCAATCCTCCGGTAAACATTCCTCCTCCCAAAACTTGATGATTACCCAGTGCAGCGCCCTGGCCAGTGTGAAACCACCGTATTTTAATAGCCTGCTTGGAAGTTGGTCAACACCAGCAGCTTTGTTGATTTCAACCGACCAATTTCTTCCTCAACTTCCTAAAGGGTTGGGGTCGGGATCCTGTCATTTTCTGCGCGTGTTTCTAGCTTCATTACCGTGCCTCTTTCGTTCGCAGTAACATTGCCGTTCAGGTGCTGCTTCCACCTTTTAATCACCTCACACTCTCCAGTGTTGTGAGAAGTCTACGGTGGATGCCATTCTGACAGTGGTCGAGACAGCCGTAAAGGCGTCCAAACAGAAGCGGAGAGGCGATCGATATTGCGCTGTTGTAACGATCGACGTTAAGAACGCGCTCAACAGCGCCAGTTGGAAGGCTATTGCCTAGTCGCTGCACAGAACAGGGTCCCTGATTAACTGTGCAGAATTCTCAAGAGTTACTTTCAGAATCGGGTGCTGATCTACAAGACATCCGTGGGACGGAAATCGGTGAACATCACAGCTGGAGTTCCACAAGGCTCCATCCTTGGCCCAACACGTTGCAACGGAACGCACAACGGAGTGCTGACGCTGAAGCTTCCAAAAGGCGTAGTGATCGTTGGCTTTGCGAGTAACATCATATTATCAGGAAATGCTGGCGACCAAAGCAATCGGCATAATTGAAAACTGGATGCAAGCGTCGAAACTGCTAATAGCCTACCACCAAACGGAGGTACTGCTGGTCAGCAACCACAAAGCGGTGCAGCGAGCAGGAATCGTCATCGGAGCGCTGAATCTGTAGTATCTGGGTGTGATGATCGTAATGAACTTCATCAGCCACAGAGATTATGCCTGCGAGAAGGTGGGGAAGGCCATCAACGCGGTAGCCAGAATCATAGCTACGGACCTAGCAGTAGCGGCGTCTACTGGCTAGTGTATCATCATCGATACTGAGATATGGAAGTCCAGCCTGGGTCACAGCGCTGGAAACCAAGCGAAAGCGGGCGAAGTAGAACAGCCCTAGTAGCACACTTGTTGCCATACGGTTGAGATAACATAAAAATGACTTGCTGAGTCAAAATCAAGTCACTACAACTAATCATGACCGTAGTGTGCTACTTGGGAGTACGTTCAGGCTCATGGCCATGAGAGTCGTGAGTGCGTACAGAGCTATTTCATCGGAAGCAGTATGCGTCAATGCTGGAATGATTCCGATTGGCATCACTCTCGCGGAGGAGAGTGAATGTTATCAGCGGAGAAATGTCAGAGGAGTTCTTGCTAGTGAGAGCGGAGTCGATGGTCAAATGGCAACGAGGATGGGAAACTGGGGAGAATGGTCGATGGACGCAACTGCTCATACCGGATTTGTCGATCTGGATGAAAAGGAAGCACGGAGAGGTCAACTTCTACCTTACGCAGTTTCTGTTTGGTCACGCAGCGTCACCCTTCTGTCCGGAGTGCGCAGGCGTCCAAGGGACACCGGTGCACGTGGTGTTTGACTGCCCACGATTCGGATCATTGCGAAGCGAGATACTTGCCATCAGCAGGGCAGATACCAGCCCAGTTAACGTCGTCTTTAGGATGTGTCGTGACGAAAGTGTGCGGAAGGCGATTAATGGAGCCATTACGCAAATCATGTCGGCTCTTCAGCGAAAACGGTGGGAGAATCAAGAAGCGAGTGGTTGAGTGAAGTAGCGGCTTGTCGATCTCGGGTGATGTTCCAACGTCGGTCATTGTATGGTAGATGCGCAGTCGGGGACTGCTCAAGGCGATTGCCTCAGTATGTGCGGGCTGAATGGCTCACCGTGATCCGTTTTCGGGATCCACTGCTGGGTAATTCTCCGTAGGAGTGGAGTGGGTCCGTCGTCGGGGACTATTAAATTCGATTACGTAGAGGGTGGTAGCTGAATGGCTCAGCCAAGATGGGTGAGAGCTGAATGGCTCAGGCAAGGAGTAGGAGCAAAATGGCTCTATAGTGGCTAAATGGCCAAGACCCTCCACGAAGTAATACCATAGGACAGCCCCGTGGGGGGTCTCCGATGGTGCAACAAGGGAACGGGTTTTAGTGGCATTAGAAGTCGGCCTTTTCTCAAAGGTCGACCCTGACCACACTCTAACACAATTTACGATGACCAAGTGCAGGCCTCTGTGTTAGGTCTTTCCATATATATCTATATAATAAAAATGAGTTGGGGTTTCCTTTGTCAAGATTTAACTCGCGAGCGGAAGGACCGATCGGCGTGAAATTTTGTATGCAGAGATTTTTAGGGCCGGAGAATAATCTTATGATGGGTTGAGACCCCTCCCTTCACTGGAAAGGGGGGCTCCCATACAAATGAAACACAAATTTCTACACAACTCGAGAACTAATCAAGCAAAAGAAACCAAATTTAGCATGTGTGAGTTTTTGAAAGCAAAAAAGGTTTTTATGGTAGCTTGAGACCCCTCCCCTCTCTAGAAAGGGAGGCTCCCATACAAATGAAACACATATTTCTGTATAACTCGAGAACACCACTTACTGATCAACTAGCAAAGAGATAACCCAAAATTTCTCAAGCATGCGGAAGTTTTTGGACGGCAAGAAATGTTTTTATGGTAGTTCATCAATGAGACCCCTCCCCTCTCTATAAAGGGAGGCTCCCATACAAATGAAATACATATTTCTGTATAACTCGAGAACTGATCAAGCAAAGAAACCCAAATTTAGCATGCGGAAGTTTTTGGAGGCAAGAAATGTTTTTATGGTAGTTTGAGACCCCTCCCCCCTCTTTGGCGGGTAGAGGTTTTTGCAGGCAAGAAATGTTTCTAAAGTAACTCAAGACCCCTCCGCCCTCTGTAAGAGGGGGGCTCTCATGCTAATGAAACACAAATTTGTGCATAACTCGAGAACCAATCAAGCATATGGAACCAAATTTGGCATGTGGAGGTTTTTGGAGGAGAGAAATGTTTCCATGGAAGTTTGAGACTCCTACGCCATCTGGAAGGGGGAGGGAGGGGGGGTTTACATACAAATGCAACACAAATTTCTGCATAACTCGAGAACTAATCAAGCAAATGGAACCACATTTGGCAGGTGGAGGTTTTGGAAGGCAAGAAATGTTTCTAAGTCGACTCGAGCCCCTCCCTTCTCTGAAAGGAGGGCTCATATACAAATGAAACACAAATTTCGGAATAACTCGAGAACTTATCAAGTTAATGGAACCCAATTTGGCATTTGGAGGTTTTCGAAGGCAAGAAATGTTTCTAAGGTGGTTTGAGACCCCTCCGCCTTCTGGAAGGGTAGACTTCCATAAAAATAAAACATAATTTTTAGCATAACTCGAGAGCCAATGAAGCAAATGAAACCAAATTTGGCATGTTGAGGTTTTTGGAGGCAAGAAATGTTTCTATAGCAGTTCAATACCCCTCCCCATTTTGAAGGGGAGGGGGGCTCCCCCTACAAATAAAAAGCAAATTTCTGCATGACTCGAGAACTAATCAAGTAAATGAAACCACTTTTAGCATATGGAGGTTTTTGGAGGCTAGATTTTTATATACATAAAAATGAATTTCTGTCTGTCAGACCCTTATAGACACGGAAAGTTCTGAACCGACCAACGTGAAAATTTATATGAAGGGGTTTTTGGGGCTGGGGAAGGTTCTTATGATTGTTTGAGACCCCTTCTCTCTCAGGAAGGGGCGCTCTCATACAAATGAGACACAAATTTCATCATAACCTGAGACCTAATCAAGCAAATCGAATCAAATTTAGCATGTGGGGGTTTTGAAGTCAAGAATGATTCTATGGTAGTTCAAGACCCCTCCCTTTCTGAGGGGGGGGGGGGGGCTTCAAACAAATAAAACTCACATTTTTATTATAATCGATGAGCCCAGTGTGATGGTTCGAGAACTAATTATGCAAATGGAACCAAATTTGGCATGTGGAGGGTTTTGAAGTCAATGATTGTATGGTGGTTTGAGAAACCACCCCCCTCTGGAAGGGAGGGCTCCCATACAAATGAAACACAAATTTCAACCAAAAATGAGAATTATCCATGTTACTTAAACACAAACCGTGTATTTCTCGGGTAAGAAGCATGTTTTGATAGAAGTTTGAACATCTGCTTATTCAAGAAGAAAAAAACTCATTTCGAAAAAAAAAAACCATAAACGTGACAGTTATATTAAATTTTCCTTCATTTAGTTGCAAGCGTAGCAGCGCACGCACCGGGTTCAGCTAGTATTGAATAATAATGATGAAGTGATAACTTTTAGGCATTTGATGATTTCATCTTAAGCTTCTACATTTTCTTGAGAAATTATTCCTTTCCCTTGTAGTATCATCACAATTTTATTGAACATTTAAAAATCGTTGAATATCAATCCAAATATATAAAACAAATATATCCTGCCTTGATGAACGTAATTTATGCGACGACCACTTTTTCAGATGCACCTCAATCTTACTAAAAACTTTTTTCAAGACACCAACTTTATTACACATCATCTAAGTGCACTTTTTATTTTATTCCTGAAAATCGCCCTTTCGACCAATGTGCATTGTAATCTTCGGAAGTTGGTACACTGATAGGCAAAATAAAGTGCCCACCTCATCGTTTTTTCAATTTGTCTCATTTACTTGGTTCAAATTAAAGTAAACACACTGTATTTTTTTTATTATTTTATTTTTTATATTCTTTTTAAGTTTCACTTATGGAATACTGAAAAAAAAGTAGTTTTACTAAAGTTAAACAGTGACAAAATAAAGTGCCCACTTCAAAAATCGATATGTTTTCGATAAGTTTTCATTGGAAGACCCCTCGATTGTTTATGTTTTGATATTTTGACATGTTTTGAAGCAAACGGCTCAACTTGGTGCATTTGTATACGTGATCGCATTTGATTCAATTGAAAAAACCCGAATTAATCCACCGATGGTGAGACTGAGCCCTTCTTACACTTCACCAGAATTACGAACTAAAATGTGGCCAAAATGGTACTGTATACATATTTTCATCAGAAATTCCAGGAAGAACCAGGAATATTCGATATGTCATACATTCAGTTTATAAAATGAATTATTTGTCAATCCTGAACGTATTGATCATCGATGTGATTAAAATATTGCCATTAATAGTCTTTAACGACCTGTTTATATTAGGTATATAAAAGGAAAAATTACATAAATATTACAAATTCCATATAATCAGTCCATAGAATGAATTAATACACAATCCTAAGCGTCCATTTTGATTATCGATATGGATTCAAGACGCTTAACAAGTACATGTTCGTTGAAAATTGTGTAGTTATAGTGAATGGAGACTTTGTGTAATTTTCGAATATCGTTGCAGTTCAAAACCGGACCACTCGAGCCAACCGATCCTACTCTAATTCTATAGAGTCGCATAGTGTGGCTAGTCCGCTGTATGTGCTATACAACGCACCAGATGCAGAACAATAGAATACAAGCGGCATCGATTGGGGTGAGTGGTCTTGTTCGGTTTTGGACTGCAACGAGTATATTTTCATCTCACAATTATGTGCTCTCAGGTATTGTTTTGGTCATATCTCCATGAAGGATTATCCAATCATAATGAAATTTGGACCAGTTATTTGAAAATTTTATAAGTTTAATTTGGCGAAATCGGTACACAAATAGCTCAGTATGTAATCGGAGACTAAACTGTTTGATAACTATAATAATAGGCCGTCAAGTACTGATTCGTTCATATCTTCGTAACGAAATGTCCGAATGAAAAAAAAATCAATAGCGTTCTATGGGAATGTTGTAGCTTTCATTTGCCGTCAACAGAACTGAAATCGGTTCACAAATGGCTGACAAACCGATGTGACATTATTTGTAACGCACACACACATACACACACACATACATACATACACACAGACATGTGCTCAGTTCGTCGAGCTGAGTCGAATGGTATATGACACTCGGCACTCTGGGCCTCGGATAAAAAGTCGAATTTTCAAGCGATCTTAATACCCTTCTTTTGGTGTAAGAAGGGTAAAAATGGAGAACGCAGTGCTTTCGAAAGCAATTCCCTTGTGTATTCGAAAATTGGTTGTTCGTGATGTGCAAAAAGGTGAATCGCCGGGCATGTTTGCTATTCAACCCCTGTGCTACGAGACGGCGACGAACAGTTCGACCGGAAACTGATAACTGAAGGGTTTCCTGGATCTCGCGGACAGTTACCTTCGGGTTCTTCTTGACTTCGCGCATGATCTTGGTGTCCGTTCTCGCATCCGTTTTCCGCTTCCTGCCTCTGCCAGGGCGATCCACCACTGATCTAAACGTTTTAAGCTTCAGAAGAATTTGGCCAACCGCTGCCTTACTGATACTGTACTTCTTAGCGACAGCCCGATGCGATTCACCGTTTTGCACATCACGAACGACCAATTTTCGGATACACAAGGGAATTGCTTTCGAAAGCACTGCGTTCTCCGTTTTTTTCAATTGAATCAAATGCGATCACGTATACAAATGCACCAGGTTGAGCCGTTTGCTTCAAAACATGTCAAAATATCAAAACATAAACAATCGAGGGGTCTTCCAATGGAAACTTATCGAAAACATATCGATTTTTGAAGTGGGCACTTTATTTTGTCACTGTTTTTTTTTCAACACAAATTGATTTTTTTTTCTTTAAGTAAAACTCCTTTTTTTCAGTATTCCATAATTGAAACTTAAAAAGAATATAAAATATAAGATAATAAAAAAAAAGTGTGTTTACTTTAATTTGAACCAAGTAAATGAGAGAAATTGAAAAAACGAAGAGGTGGGCACTTTATTTTGCCTATCAGTGTAGATGTTCTTAAACATGCTTTGAAGGACAAATTTTAAATTTTTAAAATTGATTTTTATTCTCGTCTTATTGCTTTGGGTCAGTTCCTGATCTGAGATAATAAGCTGATTGTTTGCCTTGGTAAACGCAATGCATTGCTACTGGGGCAAAACAAATTGGAGAAAATAATAAAAACCTGAGCTAGTCTTATGTGCGCAAACATTCAGTAACATTTGATCGAACCAAAAACCGCTCCCACTGCACAAGTATTAAGTAAAACACATTTCAAAAGGGCGTAATTTTATGAGAAAATCGTTAATAACTCGCTAACGGTAAAAGATATCGAAAAGATATAATGATCAAAAGTTACATCTTTTTAAGTTCTAAAAACCATCCCGTTGCAATTTTGTTGGCAAATTTGAAATAAAAAAAGTAAAGCAAAAAAAATGGTTTTTGTAGGGACACCCTAAGTTATCTAAGGAAAACTGTCCTGATAAAGGTGTCTACTTCAAATAACTTTTATTTGACATACTATAGCGACGATTTCAGTACATCAAAAGTTGTATATTTTATTGTTCTAGAATCAATGGGAACACTTCAGCTTTGCTGAAAAATTTGAAATAAAAAAGTTAGAGCAAAATAACTGATTTTTATAGGGACACCCTTAGCTACGTAGGAAAAATTGCTCTAATCCGCAACAGAAAACTTTGTTCAACCAAAGTTGCTTAAAATTTTCTCATCTACAACTGTTTCGAAGATTATATGCCTTTATTGCTGCAAATAAAAAAGTTAGATTTTCGATTTCTCTGTCAACAAGGACCACCCTAGTTTCCATTCATACCAAAACAAAGGCCTTATTATTAGACACAACATTGTAGAAGACAGCTTTGCTCCAAAACTTCAAACATAGGCTGAAAACGTATCTTTCCAGCTAAATTCGCATTCTGGATCACTGCCCAAGTAACATTGCTAACACCATCCTGCTTTATTAAGTTTTATTAAAGTTTTATGAAAGCCACTTGAAATCAATTTGGATAAATAATGGCACCAAGAGATGCCAATAGATTTCATATATTAGTCAGGTTTATGAGAACCTACACAGCTTGTTTACAACGATCTTAAAACCTTGTTTCTCAAATTCCTTTTACTCCTATCAAAGGTTTTATTTCGACTTTATGAACTCGTAAAATGCTGTATTGAAATGCCGTTTTAGGACTCATTGTTATGATCTTATTATGGTCAGTTGAAAAAGCATTTTAAAACCATTTTGCCACCAGTAAATGCATTAAACGGCAAATTGGCATTGAACGAAGTCACAGTAAGACCAAATAGTTTTATAATAGTCATTGCGAAGAAAAATTGGCTTTATGGTAAAACTGTGATTTTTTCCAATCGCCATATAGAAATATAAGAAATAATTGAATTGTGGAAAAATAAATCCATCAAATTGGTATGCAAACAAATTGTAGATCGGAGACCAAATTCGGCATTCTTTTAGATAATCTCATCCAATTCTAAGCACTTTTCAGGAAATTCATGATTAATTTATCGAATATATTTGTTTTAATTTGATTTATGTTGTTGTAAATTCGCAAAATTTCAGAGGCGCATTAATTTTCGGCTCTTATCGTGCCAATATTCACCATAAAAATAAACGCGCATACAATTTGGAGCATCATACGCTGTAGAAAACACAATTTGTTTTGGATATTTTGCTATCAAACAAAATTTCCCACAACTCAAGACCTTTTGTTTACTGCTAAATAAATCAGAAGAGCAGAGAATCGAACAAAACAGAACAACAAAAAACAACCTCGATTTCACAGTGAACTTTGACAGCTGTGGCCATTTGGCCACATTCTGGTTTTCATGGCAGCCAATAGGTTTTATGAAGGTTCTCAAGTGGTCATAACATCTTTCACCAGAACATTTTCAAAATCTTTATGTTCTTATGAAAGTTTTATTAACTTGTTTTCACAACCGTGCATAGAGTGGGCCATTTTGTACAAATTTCGGCTTTAAAGAAGCATAGAGGAGGCGTTGGTAGACAAAACAGTTTTGAATTTAGTTTTATCAACAAAGCCGGGAGGAGTGCTATACGGCTGGAATAAAACTAAAATTGTTACTTGGGTGTGCACTGGGCTCAGTGTCTTACTTTGTAACAAAACATTTCCTAACTGAGAAAATGAAACCACCTACCTCGACATAATCTGGTGCATTATCACGTTCATCTAACGTAGAAAAACAAGCTCAATCTGTTCAAGCCAACAACAATCTAAGGTGCAGCATCGGAAGAAATGGCAATGATACCCAACAACACACTTGCAATGCATCCTTACCGTCCATGGTTTCGACGGGCTGCTGTAAATTCCTTTCATCTAGTCGCTGGATTATGACTAGGCACTCCTTTGGATAAACAAGTCTTTGATGCGAACACCCTCAATGTGCATATCAGATGTGAGGCGACTTGACATTGTAGGTACCTTCTAGACTCATCCAGCTTCCCACCATCCAGCCCGAAGGACTGCACTTCCTTTTGTAATTAATCTTGAACACTCCTTGGCCTCGGCTCAACAACCCATCGTGAGTTTCTTTTGTCTGTGTGTGCACGTTACAAATCACAACAAACCAAGTGTTATGCCCTTTGCTGCTTTTACTATTTTTTTCTCGGCTGCAGGAGAATTAATGTTCGTTGATTTTGTTTTTTGTTCTTCGTCGTAACAGGAAAAAGGAAGTCATTATCGTTATGACATCTCACTTGGTTCGAATTCCTTCAGCCACGTGAGGGCGTAGGAGTGATGAAACAAATGGGTGGAAATGAACGTTTATCTAATTTAGGGAGCCAGCACGTGAGTATTTGACTCGTTCTTCAAAAGGTGCAGGCCATCAAATTCTGACTTAACTAAATTGGAGATAAAACAAACCTTCACCCTGATCAAACTATCAAGCGTTAACATCTCGCGTGTAATCAAATGCCAAAATATGTACTCAAAGTCAATGTCATATCCTACTCACTCGGGCATGATTTTCGACGATAAAAATACCTTTTCACCAGAAGTATGTAGACAGTGCACACGTGTATGTACAAGATGAAAGGCGCACGTGTGATTGTTTATCGACAAGAGATTCGTTTTTCACTCTCCCACAACCACCCACACACCGGATGCTGTGCCTCTGAGAACCTTCCGGGGGGAAAGTGCGTGCTGCTCACTTTACTGTGAAGACGAAGCGCAAGATGGGAAAATGATTAGAGCTTCGCACGAGATGAAACACATAGATATACGACCGGGCGGATGTTGAATGCCAAAGATGAGGCCGGAGTACAAAAATGCTATCAACTTAATGCGTTTCAAGAATGCTGCCGACTGTACGACGCGACTTTGCGCCCACTTGTGCGTGTTGTTTTGCTGTACGAAGAAGCACATAACAACGGCGTCTTTTCCCCAGTGTTTATGAGCAGAAAATGTATGGTATTATGACGTGTCCATGGTTTTATGTGATGCTGTTGAGGTGCTTCACTTTCTAAGTACAAGGAAAGGAAAGCTCTTTACAAATGGGTTTTCGCTTTCCGCTGTTCCCTACTCAAGAAGCTGCGAAATTGGCTGCTCTATTGATATCAAAGACAATGGCAACGTGAAGCAAGTTCAGCGAATCTCTAATAGAAGGTAATTCTCATGGAGTGCATTCCGATGGTTGTCTTCCAGAGATTCGTGGGCCATCATGCTATTAGCGCGATAAAAGGTTTCCCAGCAGTCGAAATAGATACCTTCTTGTCATATCAAAAGGGTCAACCAACTCAGTCTAGGTGCATCCGACGCTGTCCTGCCCTTGATGCGTAAGTTGAGCAACCAGCCACAGTAACGTGTTTAAGGGCTTGGTCCGGGACATGATTACTAGTGAAACTTAATACCATAATGAACTGGCCACCGGACGCTTAATTAACCTTTCGACCAATTTCAAAAGTATTTGCAGCATAACGATAAAGGCTATAGGTATGTAACAATGTAACACAAACATGACCCTCTGTTGAGCCCAATTGGGAAAGGTTGCTTTGTCCTATTTCAAATCCAAACACTCTATCAGGAGTACCTATAAGTCAATAAAACCCATAAAACTCGAAACGTACTGACCTGCATTTTAAAAACAAAGAAATATAAGTGTCATTTGACACGTTTAAAGATAAACGAACGCATTTTAACGACTTCTCATGTCACACTGTTATGCAAACCAGAACCAACAAAGCGTCACTAAAATCACAGTGTGCCCATTAAAATAGCAGATCGGTGTGAATTAATGCGGGCTTAGTGACGGGTAGCACCAAACATCAACCATGTCCGATCCGAATTCTCATCGTCTCATCAAACGGCGGCTGACCGAAACCGGGCAAAGCAATATGGTCACTGCCTTCTGGCAAATAAGCCACCATTATTTCATTGTGTTTCCCCGACAGTATCGCTGAAATAACTTGCCCTCCTAACGCTCCAATCCAATAAACCACCCCGCCATCCAGTGTTTACTCACAGACCCGTGATGGATCAATTTCGCGCCTCTGCGAGCTCGAATGGCCACAATGGGCTCGATCCATGTCGGTCCACAAAGGTAGGCATATGTAGTTAACCGCAACCTTAGCTGGTAGACGTGTAGATCACCTAATCACCACCCACCTTCAGACCTTCGCCATCCACTCCATGACCGATGGAGATGTGCCGAGAGCAGCAAATGAGCATTGGTTGGAATCTATGTCATAAACCGATTTGGTTGTCAGAAACATTGTTTACGCACTACTGAAAATAGTTCGCATCGAATGATTTAAATTTTTCTCATCATCATCATCATCATCATCATCACCATCACCGTCGGCCGTAGCGCTTTCGTCGTTGTCGTTGACTATCGTAGGCAAGCAGAGTGCGATTGTCGAACTATTGTAAGTCAAGAGCTCTTGTCGGCTCATTATGGGCATCCTATTGATGTTCTTGGATACGGCCAGTAGCTTGTCGAAAGGTCCATTGGGTGCCAGTTAAATAACCTTGTCGACGGTTTTAACCCTTCTTACACCAAAAGAAGGGTATTAAGATCGCTTGAAAATTCGACTTTTTATCCGAGGCCCAGAGGGCCGAGTGTCATATACCATTCGACTCAGCTCGACGAACTGAGCACATGTCTGTGTGTATGTATGTGTGTGTGTGTATGTCGGTTTCTCAGTCATTTGTGAACCGATTTCAGTTCTGTTGACGGCAAATGAAAGCTACAACATTCCAATAGAACGCTATTTTTTATTCGGACATTTCGTTACGAAGATATGAACGAAACAGTACTTGACGGCCTATTATAATAGTAATCAAACAGTTTAGTCTCCGATTACATACTGAGCTATTTGTGTTCCGATTTTAGTTATGTTAGCGTTCAATTGAAGTTATAAAATTTTCAAATAACTGGTCAAAATTTCATTATGATTGGATAATCCTTCATGGAGATATGACCAAAACAATACCTGAGAGCACATAATTGTGAGATGAAAATATACTCGTTGCAGTTCAAAACCGAACAAGACCACTTACCCCAATCGATGCCGCTTGTATTCTATTGTTCTGCATCTGGTGCGTTGTATAGCACATTCAGCGGACTAGCCACCCTATGCGACTTAGAATTAGAGCAGGATCGATTGGCTCGAGTGGTCCGGTTTTGAACTGCAACGAGTATATTTGAAAATTACACAAAGTCTCCATTCACTATAACTACACAATTTTCAACGAACATGTACTTGTTAAGCATCTTGAATCCATATCGATAATCAAAATTGACGCTTAGGATTGTGTAATAATTCATTCTATGGACTGATTATATGGAGTTTCTAATATTTATGTAATTTTTCCTTTTATATATAAACAGATCGTTAAAGACTATTAATGGCAATATTTTAATCTCATCGATGAACAATACGTTCAGGATTGACATATAATTCATTTTATAAACTGAATGTATGACATATCGAATATTCCTGGTTCTTCCTGGAATTTCTGATGAAAATATGTATACAGTACCATTTTGGCCACATTTTAGTTCGTAATTCTCGTGAAGTGTAAGAAGGGTTCAGTCTCACCATCGGTGGATTAATTCAGGTTTTTAAATGTAGAACTACGTTTCTCTTTCATATACCGGGTATCACTTCAAAATAATGAAAAATGATAACGTTACGCTAAAGTAAAAGATTTCGAACGCTAATAAATCTCGCTCACCTGAATAGAATGACTTCATTCATAAACTTTAATGCTAACATCTAGTTAGTTTTTCATGGAATCTCCTCTTCGTCAAAGTCGCTGCTTTGCATTTGCCCAGTATTTTCGATTGGTCGAAAATCCGGGAAATTCGGAGTATTCATTAGCTTGGGGACAAAATCGATCTTGTTGGCAGCATACCAGGCCAGAGCCACCGTGGAGTAAAGGCAGCTGACCAAATCGGGCCAAAATATGACTTTGCCCTCATGCTTGTGGATGAACTACAATATACGCTTTTTCAGGCATTCTTTGATGTAAACTTGCGATGTCATCGTCGAGGATGTGACGAATGGTTCCGTTTTCAGACCACAGCTGCAAATCGCTTGTAAAAGCATGGCCTTCTTCGCGAACTTGTCGGCAAACACGAACTTGAATATTCCCGGCACATCCCCATGTCCACTTGCGATTCGACCGGGAAGCTGCTTAACCTTTCTCGGGTATTAAAAAAAAACTTACACCTATGACATTAGGGTCAATATTGACCCGGATTTCAACCCTTTCTAAATTTATGAAATTTTAACCTAGGCACAATGTTTATACTCCATATGAAATTTTTGACAACACATATTTATTTGCCTGCTTTTCTTTTTAGGAAATCCATCAAACGCTTAATGCAATTTCTGATTTCACTAGAATATTATTTCTTTTAAACATGGTTCTTCGAGAAAAATTGTCTACAGGGTGCGGCAGAAAATAATGCGAAACTGTTCAAACTTGAGTATTGGGTTAATTCGTGTAGCTAGTGACTAATTTCTGTCGAAAGTGTATTTGTTTATGTTTACTTTCAAGTGCTGCATCCAAACATTCTATTTGTTTTATTGCAAATTCGTCAAAATGTTCGCGAAAGAAGTGATCACCAGTTTGTTGCTCGCCCAGAAGAAGCCGAAATGGATTGCCAAGGTGGCCTGTTTTCATTGATGCTGGAGTTAAAATCAATACCGAAGTGTAAAGACTGTATTCGATGAAATTTGGACAAACAAAATAGGTCACCAAAAATTTTCCTTGAGCCCGATTCTTTTCAAACTTTCTGAAAATAAAGTACTACAAAATGGTTAAGTTTTGACATCATTGGTTTATTGAACCTCTTCTCCTAACCCAAATGCCCGCACCTTTGCCTTGACCCCTTTCAGCAAATTTTGGGCAATGATAGGACCGACTTGCTTACTTACTTTTAACCACACTTTCTTTAGTTCAAGTTCATGTTCTATCAGTTTTGGAGTTTTAACGAGCTTTGCCTTCATGATTGCCCAAAATTTTTCAATTGGGTGAAGTTCCTGAGTGTTTGGAGGGTTGACGTCTTTTGGTACAAAAACTACATTATTATCTTTGTATCAGTCTAAGACGGGCCGGGCATAGTGGCAAGATGCCAAATCCGGCCAAAACAGTGTCGGACCATCGTGAGATCTCAAGAAGGGCAGAAGTCGTTTTTGGAGGCATTCGTCCTTGTAGATTTGTCCGTTGACGGTCCCAGAGGTGATGAAGAGCTGACTCATTTTGCCACATCCGCAGATCGCTTGCCAGATAAGGAATTTTTTTTGGCGAATTTCGACAGATTCTTCTTCCGTACACTCTCCGGAACGGCCAACTTAGAGGTGGCAACGTAGTGTTCCAGTCCTGACATTTGTTTGGTGTTGGCTTTATTGAAGGTCTCATCGTCCATCACAGTGCAGAACGGTTTTGTGAGCCACTCCCTGTACAGTTTTCTTGCACGAGTTTTGGCCACCGAGTTCTGTTTATCGCTCCGGTTCGGTGCCTTCTGGACCTTGTACACATGTAATCCAGAACGTTTCATTGTTTTCTGCACAAAACAAACTGAAACTTTCCGCCTTTTTCGCAACATCCCTGATCGAAATGTTGGGATAACGCTTAAATTGGTTCAATACCATCCTGGCCTTCTCCGGATTTGATGTGCCACGTTTTTTGCCACTACCATTTTTCCGCTTGGTTGTCTTACGGTCCTTGAACGTTTTGATCTCATGAGATACGGTTGAATGTGCGATTCCGAGCTGTTTTCCGATCCATCGATGAGAAGCGTTTGGGTTTTCGAAGTGAGTGCCCAAAATTTGTTGGCGCACTATTTCTTCATTCGAAGCCATCACTGAAATCACTCGACTGATTTTCACGAAACTCTTTACAAAATTGACACAACACAATGAAATACATTCAGTCAAAATTTCAATAATTTTTAGCCACACGCTAAAAAGTTACGAACAATTGCGTTTGTCAAAATTTCATCGAATACAGTCTTTACAACCAACTGTCAACCATTTAGATTGCACATTAAGTGAGTGTTCGATTTATAGCTTATGAGGGTTATATCTATTTGTAAGTGGTTTCACTAGTATGCACGTTCTCGTTCGTTTCCAGTGGTAGCCAAAATTCGCCCAAATCTTGTTTTGATGTATTTTTAAAAAATTGGTTAAATCTTTTGAAACTACACAAATCTAACATTTATACATTTGAAATAACAATTGCCATGATCACTGTTGACTGTATGTTGCGAAATTTTTGACAGCAATCGACTTCCATCGAAGTCCTAGTGTCCATGGGATAGGAAAATAGGGATGATTAAAATAAATCCTAATTGAACATCGCAATCGTTTATTGTAAAAGCCTAAAAATACGCCTGTTCAATGGTTGTTTGGCTAGAACAAAAAATTATAGATTAACATCGTTCCCTGTATCGTGTGCAATTGAACCATTTTGTGTCCAACCGGGACCACAGTTTTCGACTTCAACACATGATATTTTATTAATTTTTCATAGTAAGCTCTTGAAACTTTGTGACATCTCATATTTTGCTAATATTTATCATCCTGGAATGAAATAATGATTGATTCTGATTTTTTTTATTACGTAAGAGGCTTAAAGGGAACGTATTTACCCACGGAACTAAAATGACCATTACTATGGAAATACTCAACCGATTTGGAATATTTTGGCAGTTTTGTATTCAAGAACTCAACCGCTTTCTTTAAATTGTCTAATATGACCGATGGACATCATTCGTCTCCGGAAAAACCCGGATATCTGGAACCATGTTCTGGAAATGGTATACCATAAGGTTCTGGAATGTTCTGGAAATGGTATACACGTATATAAAGGGTGTATTCGATAAAAATGGCACACACATATATACTCATCAAAATTAAACTGATTATCGGATTTTCTTGAAATTTTCAGGGAATGAAGAACTACTAATGAGTTTTGATTTACAACATTTGTTTTATTCAATTTCGTCTCCCATCCCGAATGCCCGCACCTTCCTTTTCACTCCACCCATCAAATTTTGTACAACCGATTTTCCCAGTGTGTTTGTTGTTTTTACCCAAATTTTCTTCAATTCTAGCTCTGTTTTTATAGTTTTGGGATGTTTGTGAAGTTCCGTTTTCATAATTGCCCAGAATTTTTCAATTGGACGAAGTTCCGGTGAATTTGGTGGGTTCATATCCTTTGGCACAAAATTGACTCCGTTGGCTCGGTACCACTCCAATACGTTTCGAGCGTAGTGGCAGGATGCTAGATCAGGCCAAAACAGAGTTGATCCTTTGTGCTTCTTAATGAATGGCAAGAGACGCTTCTTAAGGCACTCTTCCGTGTAAATCGCACCGTTTATTGTTCCGGAAGTGATGAAGGGAGCATTTATTTCACCACATCCGCAAATCGCCTGCCAGATTAGAAACTTCTTTGCAAATTTCGATAGTTTCTTCTTTCGAACATCCTCCGGAACATCGAACTTCGATTTGGCAACGAAATATTCTTGCCCAGGAAGTTGACGGAAGTCGGCCTTGACGTATGTTTCGTCATCCATCACGATGCAACCGGATTTGGTGAGCAGCTTCGTGTAAAGTTTCCGGGCGCGGGTTTTCGCAGTGATGTTTTGTTTTTCATTCCGGTTTGGGGCTTTTTGCACTTTGTAAACATGTAACCCAGCACGCTTCATGGTTTTCTGCACAAAACCGACTGACACCTTAGACTTTTTAGCGACATCTCGAATTGACATGTTTGGACGGTTCTTGAATTGTTGTACGACTTTCCTGGCCATTTTACTGTCCATTGGACCACTTTTACGACCACTCCCTTCCTTCCTTTGGACACTCAGACGCTCCTTGAAGGTTCTTATTACACGAGACACAGTTGTATTTGCAATTCCAAGCCTTTTAGCAATCCACCGGTGGGACGCCCCTGGATTTTGATTGTGAGTGCACAAAATTTTTTCACGGACAATTTCTTGTTTCGACGACATGACTGGAACTACTGAATGTATAACTATGAAACTTGGCAGATGTAAATAATACACTATGGATAAGATCTACTCAAATTTCTAGGTTTTTTACTCATACGATTCAATAGTTACAGAAGATTTTCTGTGTGCCATTTTTATCGAATACCTTTTTACTATGTCCAAAAACCACCCCCCCCCCCTCCCCCCCCCATTTCCCCTCACCCCTAATCTCTCTCCCCATACATACATACATATTCTTAGCGACACCCCCTCTCTATAATCCCCCCCCCACGAAGCCTTACACCCCCCTCCCCCCCCCCCCCCCCCGGGTTCCCCCCCCCCCACCCCCCCCCCCCCCCGCCCCTCCCCCCCCCTTAGCCTGGGACACGGATATATGAAAAAAAATTATTTTCGTTCCCTATTGACTTTTGGGAGCCTTTTGGTTCCTTTAATAAGGGTGCAAAATTTCAACTCGATCGGTGAAACTATATTTTAGCGCTCGCAGTTTTAATTTTACATAGTATTTTATATGGGAAAACTTACCTTTTCAAAGAAATATCTGGCGAGGTGACCCGTTGTCCTCTAAAAATAAATCAATTCCTTTACTTGCTGGGAAATTTTTCAAAGAAACTTTTCTTAGAAGACCGCAAAGCGATCCGACGCTTGTGGAAAAAGTTATTAAGCTGAAACTGATTGCTATCCAATCGAACGGCTCATTGGACTGTTTTTTCTAGCAGCACAGTTCCTCCATGCAGAGTGAACATAAACAAACACAGTGGTTGCTTCGCGCAGCCAGCAGCAGGTTGCAGGTGGCAGTGCTGCAAGAGAAAACAGTTCAATGAACCGTTTGATTGGATAGCAATCAGTTTCAGCTTAAAACTTTTTCCACAAACGTCGGATCGCTTTGCGGTCTTCGAAGAAAAGTTTCCTTGAAAAATTTCCCAGGAAGTGGTTGTATTGATTTATTTTTCAAGGACAATGGATCACCTTGCCAGATTTTTATCTGTAAAAGTAAGTTTTCCCATGGAAAATCCTATGTAAAATTAAAACCACTAGCGCTAAAATATAGTTTCACCAAACGAGCTGAAATTTTGCACAGTTAATACAGGGTCCAAAAAGGCTTCCGAAAATCATTAGGGAACTGGAATTTAAATTTTGTCCCAGGCTAATGTTTTCCTTTGATTTTCCCCTTAAAGCGGTTCCGCCGGGGAAATCCACCAAAAATCGGCAATTTTTGTCCATTTTTTAAATACAAACCTTTCTGTTATATGCAGGAATGCGGGAAAACCCAGAAAGAAGTGTGATTTTAGCTTGAAACTGGTTTGCATTAAACATAGCAGAAATTGACTCTATTAGTTTTTTTAATACCTATTATTTCTGGAATAAAGTTTGAATTTACACTGAAAATCTGCTTATTACATAGTCGAAGATGGTGTACAGTAAAAAAATAAAATAAAAATTATCAACTCACCCTTTAACTCCAAGACATACTTAATGACTGAATATTCCAGTTGTTTAGTGTGTATTACTATTACTTGTGCTATCACGCCGTAGATAAGGTCTGTATCCGTAATAATCCGGACACCTCAAAACATGAATAAAACATAAATTTCGCATTATATTTCCGTCGTAGTTGTTTATTTCAGATTCATGGGATGTGTTTCAACAATTTGTGAAGACAAAACATAGTTATTCGGTATTTGCATATAATTTTCGAACTTTGCGCTTAACTCGGTCCATTAGGGTTTGTACAGACTCTTCAGAAATCGTAGAAGCCGTCTTTGTCCAAATTTGCTGGAAGTGTTTGATGTCTTTGATTCCTTGCTTCTTTCCAGAAAGCTTCCGCTTCATCAGAGCCCAATATCTCTCGATTGGTCGAAGCTCTGGGCAATTTGGCGGGTTTGAGGTTCTTGGTACAATGTTCACTTGATTTGCTTTTTCAATACTCCATCACAGTTTTAGCATAGTGGCATGATGCCAAATCGAGCTAAAACAAAGGTTTATCTTTGTGGCTTTTGATGAAGGGTAGCAATCGCTTCTGCAGACACTCTTAGGGATAGATCTCTTTGTTGATTGTGCCTGTAGTGACGAAAGATTTACTCTTTTTGCCACACGTGCAAATTGCTTGGCACACAAGGTATTTTTTTTTGGAAATTTGGATGCCTTCTTCGTTCTGAAATGCTCAGCTGTAGCATTTCTGGCCATCGCAGAATAAAAAGCCAGCCCTGGAAGCTGCTTGAAATCCTCCAGGACATAAGTTTCATCGTCCATAACAACGCATGAAAACTTCGTCAAATATTCGCAGTACAAACATCGAGCCCGTGATTTTGCTGCCAAGTTCTGTTTGTCGTTGCGATTTGGAACTGTTTTTACTTTATACGACTTGCGTCCCAAACGTTGTATTGATTTTTGGACAAAACCAGGCGACATCCCTATTTTACGAGCCACCGTTCGAATATAGGGATCTGGGTTTTTCGTTAATATCCTTCTCACCTTTCGGTCCATGACAGGATCAGCGCGTCCAATGTTTTTGTCACTTCTCGGTTTCCTCTCCACCGTCAAACGTTCCGAAAATGATTGGAGCACATCGTGAACAGTGGATTTAGGCAAATTCAATGTTTTTGCTAGGTCCCGTATTGACAAGTCAGGATTTGCCATACGCCCGTACAAAATTCACTCGCGCACTTGTTTTTCTTTCGCCGCCATCTTGAATAATAAACATGAAATGTAAACATCAATCATAGTCTTTTTCATCATAGACTGTCAGCTATACCACAGTGAAATTTTTCATTCCTACGTGCAATATTTCAATAGTTACATGAATTGAAGGTGTCCGGATTAATGTTGATACAGACCTTATAAGAGTTTAGTTTAGTTTAGTTTAGTTTTTTGAAAAAAATGTTGGAAAAAATTATTTGCTACAAATTTATCATAAATATTTTTTTGAAATTTAGTTAGTGAAGTGAGTTACCGACATCCGAGTCATACTCATTCAAAACAACTCGTCCAAGCCCTGAATGAGATGTGTTAAAATGATAGATTTAAGTTCCTCAATTCAGTTCAACCTGCAACCCATAGCCACTCCAATTTGTGCCATTACATTCAAGTCCGGATACAATCAAATCTTGATGACCGTAATTACATTTTACGCAGAAACCCAGCTGACTGCCACCGACTGGAGCAAATACCCACTGCACACTGACCTCCTTCTATATTTCTCACCCATCAGAAAAAGCACCGGAGAAGCTATCGTCTTCATCATCTTCATCGCCATCAGTACCTACTGCCGCCTCAATTACCGTGCAGATTCGGAATCAAATCTTATGCTGCAAAAAAAAAATCAACTCGGGCGCATTAGACCTTCCCCCTTTGGGAAGATGACACAGTCTGGGGCCAATAGTGGTAGGAATCTGAATTTAATAATCAACCTACACTCCTAGCTTCCGTGTTTAATTAACACTCCAGAGGAGCAGCTGAACAAATGTAATTCCACATCACTGAGAATAGTTTGAAGCAATTAGAAGACAGAGTTTATGGCGATAATTTTCATGCTCAGCTCTAAGCAACGTCAATTGTCGAACTTCCGTCGTCATCTGCCTCGGTCAATGAGATTGCTTCGCGTTTGCGATCAGCTCATATCAATAATAGAACCGAAATCGCCGCTGAGGAAGGGTCAAAGTACTGAAGTGACACTGATGTGATTGATGCATGCTTCAAGGCAATCATAAGTTTTAGTGCGTTATTTGAAGTTTGCATGTTTCGAGACTCATTTCCGGTACAATTTTGGGAAACATATGTTAATCATTCCCCCAATCAAGCACTGCTTTAGGTGATATTTATTCATCTTCAATCGCTTGTTTTTCCAGCGATTTTCGAAACATCCGATAATAAGCCAATTAAAATGCGAAGAGGCTGTTAAAGCCTGCTAAATCAACAATCGTAGCAATCATTTCTTGGGCAAAAATGAAAATATATCCTCGAAACAATCGTTTTCCGAGATTTCAATTGTATTTTTTTTTTTTCCTGTAAATTGTTCTATCATTCAAAGTAAATTCCCCATCACAACAGCCGCCACCGATGAAATCCAATTGTTCTGCGGCAGAAAAGGAAATAACCAGCTGTACATATAGTTCGAAGCACCTGACATGGCAGTAGAATGGATTTCTGTTGTCCGCTCTGTAAGGAAGGTACTTCACGGCACCTTCGAGGGGTCGCCAACGGAGTAATTACGCGCACATGCCACTATTCGATCCACAACAGAGATTCGACCGGCATCATCATCACCATCGCCATGCCCTGCCAGCAACAAATGCGTGAGTGTTTTCACTTCTGGCTGATTCCTCTTAGATGCCGCTTCCGGAGGATCTGGGGTGAAAAAAAAACACATGTCGTTCTGTCGCGCTCAAGTGCTGTGTCGGGGCATGGCTTTCGATTAATTCTTCATTATTATTCTCTTCGATGTGGGGGATTAGCAGGCAACGAGCACTGAAGATCCTCTGCATGAAGAATCGGTTGAATGCGTGGAAGTTGTGGCTGGTGTTTTTTATTCGGCAGTTTGAAAAAAAAAACCGTAATTTATCTCTATCCATCGACCAGATCCACCCGCTTCGAGGGGCTGATGCTGGCAGGTTGTTCTGAAACGGAAGAAAAATTCGAGAATTTTACGAAATGGATCTTTCGAAGTGAAATGCTTAGTTGAGAAGATTTCTGGAAAAAGGTTGAAAAAACCTTTTTAAGGTTGGTTTCTATGCTTGAAAGTTCTATAACAGAATCCAATCCTTCTGATCAGATTCAGAATTTAAAAAAAAAAAAAATAAAAAAAAAAAAAAAAAAAAATTCTTTATATAAAAACAAAAACCAAAATATTTGAAAAAATAAATAAAATTAAAAAAAAAACAACACACTTAAAAAAAAAAAAAATTAAAAAACGTTGTTCCGTACTTTAATATGATGATGTTGTTGTGGTTTTTTGACGTAGGACTTACGTCTCTCTTTTCTATTCCTGTATAGGGGCGCCGTTCTAAAGCGTTACGCGGGTTTGGAGACTTTGAACGAAAATATCTCCTCTCTGGCCCACAGACATTTTACGATAAGTATTTCATTCGCAAGGTAGAACATCAACGCTGAATCCCTGTTGCAAACTTAATTCATAATGTTTGTTTAAACTAATTAAAATGTACTTAAAAGAAAAATGTCTAAACGCACAACGCTATTGGTCGAAAATGACATCATGTTTGCGCCTCGCTCTGATTGGTTCATACTGCCACAGTTACCGTGCCAGCGAATTTCAAACATGTGGGGACGACCGACCAATCATCAGTTCTCGCTGTGCATCCGTATGCGACAGACGTGTTTGCGGAGCACGTTGGTAGAAAACGCCGCCCGTGAAACAAGAAGACCAGACCAAGAAGAATCATCCCACGTCACCTGCAGCTAGCCATCCGCAACGACGAGGAGCTGAACAAACTTTTCTCCGGTGTGACCATTTCACAGAGTGGTGTCCTGCAGCCCAAGAAGACTGAAGAAAATTTCAATCGCGAACCATGTTATCAACTAAAATCCGTCCTTTTCAGGACGATCAAATCAATTTGCCAACTAAAGAGTATGTTTGATAGAAATTTCTCTTGAGCTCATCGAAATTTTCATTACCACGCACCGGCTCAATATGGCGTTGAAAAAGCCGCGTCTCGGAGAAAATGGCCAAATCAATCGCCCACATCATCTTCGTGGTCAAGTGGTTAGCGGCGTCGCCCGTCGTTCATTGCCATGAAGTGAGGGTTCGATTCCCGCTCCAGCCGGTGGAACTTTTTTGCAAAGCGAAAATGTCCAGTTTAATCCACTGGGTGTTAGGTTAAGTTGTTCGTTGTAATTCGCTCTATGGTCAATGTTCAGTGTGTACACTCTCGAGTGAAAGACGTTGCAAATGTCAATTTTTATCGTTGTATTACGTGCTGCCAAACACTCAGGCCATCCTGCTGCCCAGGAAGACCGAGAAGAAAATTTCAATCGCGAACCATGTTCCCTCCGTTAACAACTAAAACCCTGTATTTTCAGGACGAACAAATAAATTTGCCAACTAAAGAGCATGTTTGATTGAAATTTCTCTTGAGCTTATTGAAATGTTCATTACCACGCACCGGCTCAACATGGCGTTGCTTGAAAAGCCACGTTCTGGAGAAAATGAGCAACATTTTTTATTAGTATTCGTATATAAATCTCTATTTGCCATGTTAAAACTAGCAAGCACGTTGTACATTCAACAAACGAAATATTAACAGTTAATTTGAGCGGAACTGCAGCACGGCAGACCAATTATGTGTTTCACATATTCAGTGTAGGGGGTTAGCTTCATTGTAGTTCTTGTTGTACATAGGTTCATAGTGGATTAGGGGCAGATAATAGATTAGGTTAGTTGCAGGTAGTTTTGAAATGTGAGTTATAATTTTTCTGGCCAATATTTACAAACTATTGTTTGTATTGTTACTATTGTTATGCAGTTTCAGAAGCAAGTGTGTCTAAATCTCAACTCTCTTGGGATAGGGTTCTGAGGCCCTGACAAGGGCCGTTTTTCTGTTGCCTGAGTAGACAAGATGCGAATTTAACCTCCGAAACCCCTGTCGCTCTAATGAAAACTAATGATTTTATTTCCACGCTGCTGTCTGGCGTAACAACTGAGGCCCGTCCCCTTTTGTAAAATTTGATTTGCATTGCCTTCGTTGAGAACCCCCTTCTTGTCATGTTATGATATATGCCATTATATAAAACAGGCCTGGCATTCCCGTTAAAACAATAAAGAAGAAGAATAGTAATCATTCGTTATTGGATCATCGACACGTTCAGACGTGTGTATCCCGCTCTCGTGATAAAAAAGCGCTTTTCCGAGATGTTCCGAGTTTTTGGCCCTGATGCTGGAAATAGAGTAGACGCTGATGTGGCGCCTGACGTGGCTGGCACGTCCGCTAGACGAGGCAAGCGGAAGAAGCCCGACGTCGACGCTGACGTAAATCATCCCTCCATAAACAACTAAAATCTGTCCTTTTCAGGACGACCAAATCAATTTACCGATTAAAGAGTATGTTTGATTGAAATTTCTCTTGAGCTAATCGAAATGTTCATTACCACGCACCGGCTCAACAAGGCGTTGCTTAAACTGCCGCGTCCCGGAGAAAATGGCCAAATCAATCGCTCACATCATCTTCATGGTCAAGTGGTTAGCGGCGTCGCCCGTCGTTCAAGCGGTTGTTGCCATGAAGTTGAGGGTTCGATTCCCGCTCCAGCCAGTGGAACTTTTTGCAAAACGAAAATGTCCAAACTGGTCTACTTGGTGTTAGGTTAAGTTCTTCGTAATTCGCTCTACACCCAAACGAAAAAAGTAAGATTGTTATACTATTTCGCTTGATTTTGTTCCATTTTTGCTATTGATCGTAAGTTGGATGAAAATTCTAACATTAGTTGTGGGCAAAACAGCAACAGCAATTCGCAATGAAAAGTTGAACGTGTGCGTGAGATTGTTCGCAGTGATATTTAGTTGATGAGTAAGAGATGAGTGTTCGAAAGTCAGATGGCTCACAAAAATAAAATGTGCACATCAAGATCGAGATACAGACCAGGACCGCTAGCGCGGCGGCTCTTGATGGCAACCAATTAGCCACTTTGACATGGTAAGTATGTGGGAATAGAAACCCAGGAATTCAGGGTGCAGCAATGAAGCAAATGGACATATTTTCCACCAAGCTATGTGCAACCTGTCGCTAACAAACTTGCATGGCATGGCATTGCTTATTTCATAAAACGCTTTGTCGATGATCAGTGAGAACAAACATAGAACACTTGACGGCGGCAATACAACAGTGGCCAAAAGCGTTGCGGCATTTTGTGATATCGACTCATCCATATTGTATATTGTTGGTGTATGTTGGTGATGATTAAATATGGAGCCTACAGCGATAAAATTGTTTCGAGCTATTTTTGCTTGCCAGTCGCTTGCACACATTTGCATGGCTTCATTTGTACCATAAAACGCTTTGTGAATCAAAATGGGCGAAATTGCCTTTTCTGAATCATGCGGATTTCTCAAGATATCATAGTATAAACTGCAATTGCATTTTTTACCACCTTTTCAACTTTTGGGTGTATATTCAATCTTCAGTCTGTACAATCTCGAGTTAGAAACGGTGTAAATGCTTATTTTTATCGTAGTATCACGTGCCGCCAAACACTCAGGCTGTCCTGCAGCCAAGAAAACTGATAAGAACATTTCAATCGCGAACCATGTTCCCTCCGTAAACACAGGATCCATTTCACACTTACAAGCACGTTGGACATTTTAGTTCCAACATTTGATTAGGAAGAATCTGCTTTTGTAAACAAACACTTTGTCTGCTAATTTATCGGAAGTTGTATACAATTCCTTCAAATTGAATATATCAGCGGATAGAAATAAAGCTCTTCTTCCTTAAAGAGTGCTTAATTTGTATTTGTGACCTTTTGTTCAAGAGCAAATGACTATGAAAGCCAAGCTAATGTTGGCGATGATTTAACAAACAAAATATCATTAACAGTCAATTCGAGGCGAACTTCAGTTTCTATAAATTTTCATGAAGAACCAATAGCGGAAGAAGAACCGGAGCCTCACACACCAACAGCACAGGGTGTCATGGTTCTTTAGACTGAATAAAATATAGTAGAAATTCATGAATTCGATGACATCAATTTCTTCACATCAACAAGCAGTCCTACGTCAACTTTGCAGTTATGTCACTGACATAACTCATCCTTTCGTTTTTTCAATACATTGCTTAATGCAGTGGTGCTCAGGTAGATGCTTGCAGCGGGCCAAAATGAAATTTTGCGCCAATGCCACGGGCCGCAATGAGTTATTTTTAATGGCTTAAAATAATTAACAAAAAACAGCTTATTTTGAGGACACGTTACTAGTAGATGTACCTGAAATGTAAAGCAATGCTCTTTCTTCCAAAATAAAAAAAAAATACAAACAACAAAATGTAGATTTATATCACATTCAATTTATTTGAAAATCAATAAAAAAAACTTTTCGCATTTTAATACATAATTCACTTACACTTTTCTTGAGCAAGCTTATCGAGATCAGCCTTCATGCTAGAGGTCGAAATGCGCAATGAGTTGTCCAAATGTTCATCACTTATCTTATTTCTTGCTTTTGACTTTACTTGCTTCATAACGGAAAACAGTTGTTCACAAATGTATGTGGATCCAAACAAAGAAGCTACGAAAAGAGCATGATTTCGCTTAACCTTCCTAATGCATTAGGAAAAAGTTACACATAGTGCATTCAGGGTCAAAAAAGACCCAGGATTTTGCTTCGCTCCTAAATGTTTATTTTTGAACAGATTGTTGATATCTTGGTCTCAAATGAAAGGTATAGATTCTTAAAACAACATGCTGACCTGTTTTGTTTTTTGATTGGCCATTCTGGGCACATAGGTACCCAGAACCGATTGCGGTATGCATCCGAAGTGGACAATTTTGAAACCTCAAGTATTTGTATCGTTAGACGGTTCAAAATTCACGATTTTGAACACCGATCTTCAAAAACATCATACCATAGATCAACCGGAGTATTTGGCCACATCCGGATATTCTGGTACTGGTTCCGGTAGGGTCGAAAGTGGACAATTTTGAACCCCAAGTATTTGTACCGTTCGACGGTTCAAAATTTATGGTTTTGAATACAGATATCCGAAAACATCGTGCCATAGACCTACCAGTGAATTTGGCCACATCCGGATACTCTGGATCCGTTTCCGGTTGGGTCCAAAGTGGACAACTTTGAAAACTCAACCCTGTTTGTACTGTTCGACGGTTCAAAATTCATGATTCTGAATTCCGATATCCAAAACATCATACCATAGATCAACCAGGACATATGGTCACATCCGGATACTAAAAATCCGGTAGGGCCCAAAGAGGACAATTTTGAACCCCAAGTATTTTTACCGTTCGACGGTTTAAAATTTATGGTTTTGGTTTCTATTTGTTCCGTCTCACGTCGGAAGCGCCACCGCGAAACGCATGTAAACCTACGTCGCTAGTAAGCCAGAAAATCACCACAGTCGGCGTGCTGCAGAACTACCAAACAATCATCACATCACCAAGCAAACTACAATTATCACCAAATAAATCTCTCATCACAGCACTCGGAGCGCTGCATCTATTTAAGTGGCATGTAGTAGCTTCGTAATCAAATAGTTTCTTTCCAACCGCGCACCCATCAGCAACAGAGGCAAAAGCAAATTTATAGATGCAGGTGTTGAAACAAAGAAGTGTTTAGTGTAGCCGGCAGTTTTCATCAGCCTCGGATCACCTTTCGTCTGCGTATTGGGAACATCGTCAGTCAGCTCTTTTCAGAGCAAAAATTGGTTTGAATTGATATTTGCCGCCTCCTCTGCCCGCTCCTGCCAAAATACAGTCCACTCCGCCTGCTAGACCCTTCCAGTGCGAACAAATACTATTGTTACTTCTAATTCTGACGGTGACAGTTGTGTGTAGCAAAAATCAAAGTGGGGTTGTGTTTAACACACGACCGGTTGACGAAGACTACGTTAAACCGTTTGATTAGTTTCGTTAGTTTCGTAGCGGAACATTCACAGAAAAAATAATAATGAATTTTAGCAGACGCGCAAAATTCATAATTACAAGCACACAAAACAAGCGTAAAAAAAGAAATTGTTTGCAATCTTTCATACAACAGACCTGATTTCAGTGATATCAGGTTTACATTTTAATGAAATATTCCATGAATTCAAGTCAAATCTAGCATTTCCTTTATACGCATTAGATAATGCAGAAAATTAAATGTTTATTTCAAACTATATTGCAACGCAAATAGTTTTTCCTTAACGAAACATTTCTAGACCAGACCGGGCAGGAGGACGCTGTATGTTAGTATGCATTATAAACCAGTAGTTGGCAAAATTCAGCATCTCAACCAGTAGTTGGCAACGTTTAAGTTTTGCCTGATAATCACGAGTTCATTCGGCATCGGTACATGGTCGGAGGATTTTCCATATGTTCAATTTTAACGCGCTTCCGAAATTTGCGCAAACGTTTGGCATCAAAACGATTAGACATCGTACTCATTCTCACTTTCACAGTTTCTCAAAATTTATTTCTTCCTAGAAGTAAAACTCTATCTAACGCGAATCGTTAAAACAACAGAATAACTATTCATAACTGTACTAACTGGAGTATGCCGAGAATGTTACTTCGGAATATCCATTTCGAAAATCAAAGCGAAAATCAAACGTAAAAAATTTCTTGATACTTGCCGGAACGCAACATTCTTTAAAATTTTCCGCGAAATAAAATACTTCTTTTGTTTGTAAAATTTTAAACACTTGAGTAAATAAAATGGCAATCGTATAAACCTCTAGTTGATTTGAGCAAAAATCTCAAAAATAAATCAATCAAAATACGATCGAGTTATTAGCTTCCGGTGTTTCAATGTTCCGTGACGACAGCCAGTTGAACAATGTACACAATATGCTCAAGGTATGCAACGAAGAGGGAACTTAAATTGTTTTAGCCACCGCTGGCTGTGAATTGGTAAGAACTTGGATAGTAATGTTGAATAAATTCCAATCAAACAAACTCTTTCAAAATTGAATTAGTCGTCCTGAAAAGGACGGATTTGAAACTGTCCGCATAGTAATTAAAACCTTCTCGGTCTTTTGAAGAAGCAGGTTATTTCAGCCGTTTCACGTTGCGCCTTACCAAAGATGGCTACCAACAAGATCACACACACAAGCACAACACAGGCTGGTAGCTGACTGCCTAGTACACCACTGCATAATTAATGGCTGCCTAGCAACGGTTGCCACCGCCAGCAGCCAATTCCAAAGTTGGCGCCTTGCCGCTCCGCTCTGCCGAATAAAGCACCCTCCAGGGTACATGCCATCGCCAGCTGCCAATGAATACTGGCTCGTTGCTCCGCACAGCTCCAGTACTGCGACACGAATGAGAAAATTTTCTTTTATGTCGTTCAGTGCTGAATATGAGACCTCCCTTGCTCACATTTGAAATCTGTGATAGGAAAGTACTGTGAATTTATGAAATCCAGCATGAAAAACCAAATTATAAGACATCACCATTCATTTTCGTTACTTTCATTTGTTTTAAATTGTTAACGGATAATTTTAGATAATTGAATTGATATGCGGAAAAATTTCCATTCGATTGATGTAACAATTTTGAAAATCTATCGAGTATTTATGAAGTTATGAGCGTTTAATTTGTAACGATATTTTGTGACGGTCGATTATTCTTCGATTTTCAATTGACAATTCAATTTTTCATGACGGCAGCCATTTGTAAATTGTGCACAATGCTCAAGGTATGCAACGGAGAGAAAATTAAAATTGTTTTAGCCACCGCTGTCTGCCATTTGGTTAGTTGTTACATAAATTCAAATTAAACAAACTCTCTCAGATTTGGATTGGTCGTCCTGAAAAGGACGGATTTAAATTAGTCCTGCTCGGTCTTTTCACGAAGCAGGTTATTTCCCCCCCCCCCCCACACACGCACACCAACAAAAATAACACCCCCCCACCACCCACCTACTCCCCTCCTCGTGGTGCCCCCCCCGCCGCCCCACATAATTACCCCCCCTCGCAACCCACCGCCCCCCCCACCCCCGCCCACACAAACGAACCCCAGCCAACCGCCGCCCAGCAACAGCCCCCCCCCAACCCACTACACACCCACCGCTCCCCCCCCAGCGGGTTCCCCCTCCCCCTTACTCCCCCCCCCCGCGCACCCCCCGCCTCCCTACACCCCCCCCCCCCCCACATTATTGTTCCCTCCACTGCCGCCCCCCCCCCCCTCACCACCCACAGCGCCCCGCTTCTCCCCCCACCCCCCACTACTGAACCACAATGGTTTAATTTTTTACTACTACTAAAATTGTTTTTATTTATCATTCTTTATCTTATATGCTAACTTACAATTTCAAGTGTTTCAGCCCATTGGGCTCTTCAGCTTTGTTTTACTTGTTTTATGTGTTTTATGTGTTTGGTGTGCTTTATGTTTTAATTAATTTTACAGATCAGCCCTTGGGGCATTGTTGTTAAAATTTGATAACCTACTTAAACTAAAACTATAGCTACAATTTGAAAATCCTAGGGGTGGGGAACCAGATTCCGGATGATCTGGTGATCCGATGTCAGGCAGCGTGCCCTGTACCGATTGATAGACTCACTAAAGCGATCATCGAGCATTTTTATCTCAGCCAGACGGTGGACCTCAGATGTTCTTGTCCTCGGAGGGGTGTTCAGGATCATCCTGAGGAACTTATTTTGAACACGCTGGAGTTTCAGGTGATGTGTTTTTGCGCAACTCTCCCAGATTGGCATGCCATACTCGATGACTGGAAGTATGATTTGCTTGTAGACAGCAAGCTTGTTTTTCAGGGATAATGTAGACCTTCTGTTGATCAATGGGTACAGTAGCTTCAGCAGAACGTTACACTTTGTGACAGTTTTGTCAACCTGTTCCCTGAAAATAAGCTTATTGTCTATGGTGACGCCAAGATAGACAGCTGATTTGGCCCATTCCACCGTTGTGTTGTTTAGGCTAATTTTACAATCCTCAGGCGGAGCAAGTTTGGGAGAATTTGAGTGTGGGAATAGGATGACCTGGGTCTTTGCTGCGTTAATACAGATCTTCCATTCGGTGAAGTATTTTGACAGAACATTCAGGCTTCGCTGCAGTTTCGCTGTAAGCGCTCTTATTACCCTACCATTGTGGACGACTGCGGTATCATCGGCGAACAACGACAGAGATCCATTTTCAGGGAGCGGGGGTATGTCCGAGGTGAATAGGTTGAACAGAAGTGGACCTAGTATACTTCCCTGCGGAACACCGGCGAAGATCTCCTGTGCATCGGAAACTGCACCTTGCAGCGAAACACGGAATGTCCTGTCCGACAGGTAATTTTTAATTATCTTCACCAGGAAGATGGGAAGATTGTATTGTTTTAGCTTGTACACCAGGCCATCGTGCCACACGTTATCAAAGGCCTTTTCGATGTCTAGAAGTGCCATGGCAGATGATTTCGCAATAGACTTGTTCCGCCTGAGGATGTTGGTTACTCGGTTAAGTTGGTGCACTGTTGAACGACCACGTCGAAATCCGAACTGCTCATCGAGCAAGATGTTAAGCTCGTTGGCAGACGAGAGAAGTCGACGGTGGATCGCTTTCTCAAATAGTTTTGATACTCCTGAGAGAAGGCTGATGGGCCTATAGCTCTTGGAACATGAAGGATCTTTCCCAGGTTTCTGGATGGGGATGACTTTGGCTGACTTCCAGCACGTGGGGAAGTAGCCAAGTCGGAGGCATTGGTTGAAAACCATCGCCAGATGGTTATAGAACTGGGGGCTCAATTGCTTGAGCTCCAAGTTCATAATATTATCGAAACCTGGGGCCTTCATGTTCTTTGAGCCTTTGATATAAGTCAACAATTCGTCAGCTGAGATCTCCAACTCCTCTGTGAAATCGTTGGGACTTATATGAATGTTAGTAATAAGCGCGCTAACGGCAGCTTCGTGTGGACTAACGATGTTATGTCCGAGGTTGTGGGAGCTGACGAAGTGTTGACTTATCTCAGCAGCCTTCTCTGCAGGAGTTATCAAGCGATCCTTAGAGCCATTGCGGTCTAGTGGGATCAAAGGTGGAATGGGCCTTGGCTTAGTTTTCAATATTTTTGTCAACTTCCAGAATGGCTTTGCACAATCTGGGAGAGAGCGGATCTTGTCGGAAAAATTGTTATTTTTAAAGTCCACCATTCTGGCCTTGATAATTTTCGTCACTCGATTACAGTGACTTTTTAGCGTTGGCAAACCAGTTCGCTGGTATTGCCTTCGGATGGCGTTTCGCAATTGTATTAAGTCTTTAGTGGGTCTATCAATTGGTACAGAGTTGCTCACCTGATCTATCACTGGGACATGTTGCTCCCGGGCCTGGGAGATCGCTTGCTCGATGCTCTGCAGCTGCCGATCGATGTCATCAACCGACTCAAGATGCATGTTGAAATCGATGTTGTCGTCAACGTGTTGTCGGAACCTCTCCCAATTGACGCGATGGTAGTTCCGTCTGGTGACTCGATGCCGGTTGACCGAGGAGCCAACTTCGGCCACCACAGGATAGTGGTCCGAGCTGAGCTCCTGGTGTACTACCGGCTGGGCGATGTTGTTCCCCATGTTGGTGAGGAAGATGTCGATTGTCGAATGGACCCCGGATCTGCTCAAGCGGGTGGGAGTATCCGGGCCCAGGACGGTGTAGTGGCCCTCTTCAAGGTCTTCCTGCAGAATTATTCCGTTCCGGTTGCGCCGGGTATTCCCCCAGATTTCGTGTTTCGCATTTAGGTCACCGGCCACGATAAACTGCCCCTGCCTCCGAGTTAGCTTGCGAATGTCGTTCCGTAGTATCGTTGTTGTTCCGTTAGCTGTGCTGGCTTGCTTGGGACAATAGGCTCCGATGATGGTGATAGGGCCGACGGTAGTTTCTACCTCGACTCCGATGGCTTCGATAGACTGCAGCTGAAAACTCGGCAGCAGATGGCAGTTGATGTTGTAGCGCAGGACGATCGCAACTCCTCCTCCACTAGAGCCGCTTCGATCAAGTCGCACAATCCGGTATCCAGGGATGGAAATGCTGTGTTCCGGCTTGAGATGTGTCTCGGTGACGATGGCGATGTCGATGACCTTCCTGTTAAGGAAGTCACCGAGCTCTACTGTTTTGTTCCGGATGGAACAAGCATTCCAATTGAGGACGCTGATGGAGCGATTATGGTCCATATTTGAAGATAAATTTCATCGTCACGGATGTGGCGGCTTTGAGCTGTTCCTCCTTCGAGCGGCAGGAACGTAGTTGGCGGTAGAGCTCTTGGACGAACTCGACCATTTGCTCCGTGTCATAGAGCTGTCCATCGACGGGTGGTTGCGTGGAGGTACTGCAACTCGGATTGCCCCAGCCTGGAGGAGGAGCCGGCATGGGGGCGGCGGCGGCAGACGCGAATCGTTGCTGAACGGATGCTGACGGGCGGTTTGCATGGCGATGGTTCAATGGAACTGGTGGCAGATTTGGCACTTGATACCGGAGCGTCGGAAAATTCTCTTCGTCCATTCGAGGTGGCGGGCGGCGTTGACCAGGCCGAGACTTGGTGGACGCCTGCTTGCGGATGGCCAGATACTCCGCTCGTTTGGGACAGGCTCGGTTGATGCCTTCGTGGTTAGCGCCACAGTTGGCGCACTTTGATGGGGCACCTTCATCCATCGGGGCGCAATCGATTGTTGTGTGCGCTCCAGCGCACTTTCCACACCGGGGTTTCATGTGGCAGTTTCGGGTCCCATGACCAAACGCCAGACACTTTCCGCACTGTGTCACGTCATGCTGCTTCGGGCGGTATCGGTCCCACTCGATGATGATATTGAAGAGGGCCCGTGTTTTCTTCAATTCCTCGATCGTAACGGAACCCTTCTCCAAATGGACCAGATAAAGTTGGTCCCGATGGTTTCCTTGTTGCTGGCGCCTGATAGCGAACACCTTCAGGGGTTTCAATGCCACCGCTTGCAGCTCGGTGAAAATTGTTTCCGGGGTGTACTCGGGGAGGCCACGCAAAATCACCTTCATTGGCTTGTTTCCGGGTACATCGTGTGTATAAAACTCGTGTTGCTTGGCGATCAGATGAGCGCCAGCAGCACGGTATTCAGCTTCGGTCGAGCACATTATTTTTGTGCCCGTACTGCACAGCTTGAACAGCGGATTTAATTTAATTGCTGACAGCTCAGTTTTGAGTGCAGCAATGTTTTTACACGTGGTGAAAAGCGGCGGGATTTTCACTTTCGTCGGTACCTCCTGTACCGGGAGCGCAGCATACCGATTGCTCGCTAGTAATCGGGCGTTGGGATTCGATAAATCAACGTCGTCATGCCGTTGCCGCTTGGAGCAGCTCGGATTCGGTGTGTTAGCGGGAGCTGATGCCGCCGGCGTGGTTGTCACCACGTGTTGACTTTTACGACCCATTGCCACGGCAACAGGTCGAGTGGAAAAATTTTCACAACCTTGCAACACTTTCTTCTGGCTTGCTACCGCTAATAACTTAGCAAGCGCTGGCGATAGATCACGATCCGGACGCGCAATCGCGAGAAATTGGACGAGGGGGGGAGAAACGGGAAACACTTTTTTACGAGAGAGCGAAAAACACGACCGTACGTGTCGCTTGTTCGAACTTATTTATTTTTTTTATGTACGAGTACCTCTCTCTCTTTCTTCTCCTCCTATAAGCCCCCCTTAAAAAAATTAAAAAACAACCATACTCCGGTGTGGAGACTTTTAACAATAATATCTCCCCCCTCTCCCCCACACAAATTTTACGAAAAATATTTCATTCGCAAGGTAGAACATCAACGCTGAATCCCTGTTGCAAACTTAATTCATAACGTTTGTTTAAACTAATTAAAATGTACTTAAAAGAAAAATGTCTAAACGCACAACGCTATTGGTCGAAAATGACATCATGTTTGTGCCTCGCTCTGATTGGTTCATACTGCCACAGTTACCGTGCCAGCGAATATCAAACATGTGGGGACGATCGACCAATCATCAGTTCTCGCTGTGCATCCGCATGCGACAGACGTGCTTGCGGAGCACGTTGGTAGAAAACGCCGCCCGTGAACACAAGAATCATCCACGTCACCTGCAGCTAGCCATCCGCAACGACGAGGAGCTGAACAAACTTTTCTCCGGTGTGACCATTTCACAGAGTGGTGTCCTGCAGCCCAAGAAGACTGAAGAAAATTTCAATCGCGAACCATGTTATCAACTAAAATCCGTCCTTTTCAGGACGATCAAATCAAGTTGCCAACTAAAGAGTATGTTTGATAGAAATTTCTCTTGAGCTCATCGAAATTTTCATTACCACGCACCGGCTCAATATGGCGTTGAAAAAGCCGCGTCTCGGAGAAAATGGCCAAATCAATCGCCCACATCATCTTCGTGGTCAAGTGGTTAGCGGAGTCACCCGTCGTTCATTGCCATGAAGTGAGGGTTCGATTCCCGCTCCAGCCTGTGGAACTTTTTTGCAAAGCGAAAATGTCCAGTCTGATCCACTGGGTGTTAGGTTAAGTTGTTCGTTGTAATTCGCTCTATGGTCAATGTTCAGTGTGTACACTCTCGAGTGAAAGACGTTGCAAATGTCAATTTTTATCGTAGTATTACGTGCTGCCAAACACTCAAGCCACCCTGCTGCCCAGGAAGACCGAGAAGAAAATTTCAATCGCGAACCATGTTCCCTCCGTTAACAACTAAAACCCTGTATTTTCAGGACGAACAAATAAATTTGCCAACTAAAGAGTATGTTTGATTGAAATTTCTCTTGAGCTCATTGAAATGTTCATTACCACGCACCGGCTCAACATGGCGTTGCTTGAAAAGCCACGTTCTGGAGAAAATGAGCAACATTTTTTTATTAATATCCATATATAAATCTCTATTTGCCATGTTAAAACTAGCAAGCACGTTGTACATTCAACAAACGAAATATTAACAGTTAATTTGAGCGGAACTGCAGCACGGCAGACCAATTATGTGTTTCACATATTCAGTGTAGGGGGTAGGTTAGCTTCATTGTAGTTCTTGTTGTACATAGGTTCATAGTGGATTAGGTGCAGATAATAGATTAGGTTAGTTGCAGGTAGTTTTAAAATGTGAGTTATAATTTTTCTGGCCAATATTTACAAACTATTGTTTGTATTGTTACTATTGTTATGCAGTTTCCGAAGCAAGTGTGTCTAAATCTCAACTCTCTTGGGATGGGGTTCTGAGGCCCTGACAAGGGCCGTTTTTCTGTTGCCTGAGTAGAAAAGATGCGAATTTAACCTCCGAAACCCCTGTCGCTCTAATGAAAACTAAAGATTTCATTTCCACGCTGCTGTCTGGTGTAACAACTGAGGCCCGTCCCCTTTTGTAAAATTTGATTTGAATTGCCTTCGTTGAGAACCCCCTTCTTGTCATGTTATGATATATGCCATTATATAAAACAGGCCTGGCATTCCCGTTAAAACAATAAAGAAGAAGAATAGTAATCATTCGTTATTGGATCATCGACACGTTCAGACGTGTGTATCCCGCTCTCGTGATAAAAAAGCGCTTTTCAGAGATGTTCCGAGTTTTTGGCCCTGATGCTGGAAATAGAGTAGACGCTGATGTGGCGCCTGACGTGGCTGGCACGTCCGCTAGACGAGGCAAGCGGAAGAAGCCCGACGTCGACGCTGACGTAAATCATCCCTCCGTAAACAACTAAAATCTGTCCTTTTCAGGACGACCAAATCAATTTACCGATTAAAGAGTATGTTTGATTGAAATTTCTCTTGAGCTCATCGAAATGTTCATTACCACGCACCGGCTCAACATGGCGTTGCTTAAACTGCCGCGTCCCGGAGAAAATGGCCAAATCAATCGCCCACATCATCTTCGTGGTCAAGTGGTTAGCGGCGTTGCCCGTCGTTCAAGCGGTTGTTGTCATGAAGTTGAGGGTTCGATTCCCGCTCCAGCCAGTGGAACTTTTTGCAAAACGAAAATGTCTAAACTGGTCTACTTGGTGTTAGGTTAAGTTCTTCGTAATTCGCTCAACACCCAACTAAATAAGTAAGATTGTTATAAGATTTCGCTTGATTTTGTTCCATTCTTGCTATTGATCGTAAGTTGGATGAAAAATCTAACATTAGTTGTGGGCAAAACAGCAACAGCAATTCGCAATGAAAAATTGAACGTGTGCGTGAGATTGTTCGCAGTGATATTTAGTTGATGAGTAAGAGATGAGTGTTCGAAAGTCAGATGGCTCACAAAAATAAAATGTGCACATCAAGATCGAGATACAGACCAGGACCGCTAGCGCGGCGGCTCTTGATGGCAACCAATTAGCCATTTTGACAAGGTAAGAATGTGGGAATAGAAACCCAACAGTTAGTTCACTTGGCGAGGAATTCAGGGTGCAGCAATGAAGCAAATTTTCCACCAAGCTATGTGCAACCTGTCGCTAACAAACTTGCATGGCATGGCATTGTTTATTTCATAAAACGCTTTGTCGATGATCAGTGAGAACAAACATAGAACACTTGACGGCGGCAATACAACAGTGGCCAATAGCGTTGCGGCATTTTGTGATATCGACTCATCCATATTGTATATTGTTGGTGTATGTTGGTGATGATTGAATATGGAGCCTACAGCGATAAAATTGTTTCGAGCTATTTTTGCTTGCCAGTCGCTTGCACACATTTGCATGGCTTCATTTGTACCATAAAACGCTTTGTGAATCAAAATGGGCGAAATTGCCTTTTCTGAATCATGCGGATTTCTCAAGATATTATTGCAAAAACTGCAATTGCATTTTTTACCACCTTTTCAACTTTTGGGTATATGTTCAATCTTCAGTCTGTACAATCTCGAGTTGGAAACGGTGTAAATGCCTATTTTTATCGTAGTATCACGTGCCGCCAAACACTCAGGCTGTCCTGCAGCCAAGAAAACTGATAAGAACATTTCAATCGCGAACCATGTTCCCTCCGTAAACACAGGATCTATTTCACACTTACAAGCACGTTGGACATTTTAGTTCCAACATTTGATTAGGAAGAATCTGCTTCTGTAAACAAACACTTTATCTGCTAATTTATCGGAAGTTGCATACAATTCCTTCAAATTGAATATATCAGCGGATAGAAATAAAGCTCTTCTTCCTTAAAGAGTGCCTAATTTGTATTTGTGACCTTTTGTTCAAGAGCAAATGACTATGAAAGCCAATCTAATGTTGGCGATGATTTAACAAACAAAATATCATTAACAGTCAATTCGAGGCGAACTGCAGTTTCTATAAATTTTCGTGAAGAACCAATAGCGGAAGAAGAACCGGAGCCTCACACACCAACAGCACAGGGTTTCATGGTTCTTTAGACTGAATAAAATATAGTAGAAATTCATGAATTCGATGACATCAATTTCTTCACATCAACAAGCAGTCCTACGTCAACTTTGCAGTTATGTCACTGACATAACTCATCCTTTCGTTTCTTCTCACAAAAAAGTTTTGCTGGCTACTCAAATTTCCCCTGAACTCAGCACATTTTTCAGCCCGCGCCACACCGACATATTCATCCATTTTTGACGCATGTTTCGACTCGTAGTGACGCTTCACATTAAATTCCTTCATAACTGCAACAGCTTCGTTGCAAATCATACACACCGGTTTTTGATTAATGCACGTAAAGAAAAACATTTATTTATTTATTTGCGTCAATCCATTGAAGACCAGTTTTGCTTTACAAATAGTACTTAATGTCTAATTTGTTATATCTAACCGTGAAAAGAAAATTTTCCTAACTTTTTTTTATTCATTGTCACATCTATTATATCGCAATACTTATTATAACAGGACATCATTCTATATAAAGGCCCATTCTTTGCATAGTTTGTTCTTTGACTGTTTATGTAAAACAATTGTCTATTTCTTAGGAAGCGAGAGGGAGCATAGAAATTAAGATTAAAATCTTTTGTGTGTTTATTCTTTGCATAATAACATCATTCAGGAAAGCTATCATTGCAAATTCTCTTCTCTTTTTAAGCCCATCTAAACTAATCAACATACATCGTGACTCATAAGACGGCATAGGTAAAGTCGTCCAACCTAACTTTCGCAGGGCAAATAACAAAAATTGTTTTTGAACTGACTCTATACGGCTTACATGTGTATCTTGATATGGAGGCCAGACTATGCTACAATATTCAAGAAGGGGTCTCACAAATGTTATATACAGCGTTTTGATTGTGTATGGATCATTGAAGTTCAAGCTGAACCTTTTGATAAACCCGAGCATGTTGCTTGCTTTATAAATGATATTATTGTAATGTTCAGCAAAAGTTAATTTAGAATCGAGTATAACACCTAAGTCTCTAATTTGACTGCATCTTTCTACAGTTTTCTGACCAAGAGTAATAGCTTTTTTCAATATTGTGTGTTTTCTGGTAAACGAAATGGAATTGCATTTTTTTACATTAAGTTCTAACAGATTTTTCTTACACCAAATGTAAAAATTGTCAATTTCGTGTTAAAATAATTCAAGGTCGGATGTATCACATATCTCCATGAAAAGTTTCATGACGTCTGCATATATTGAAACACGAAGGAAACTCAAAAAGTGTTCTATATCATTAATAAATAAAATAAATAATAATGGACCAAGATGAGACCCTTGTGGCACGCCCGAAGTGACGTTCACAATTGTTGAAAGTTTTCCCTCAAATCTTACTCTTTGCGTTCTCTGAATCAAGTAAGACTCAATCCATTTTAGTAGCCCAGGATTGAATCCCAACTTGGATAATTTAAAAAGCAACAGTGAAATATCAACTCTGTCAAATGCTTTACTAAAATCGGTATATAGGGCTTCAACACAATTTCCTTTATCCATTACGTTCAAAGAAAAAGTAACAAATTGTATCAAATTAGTGGCTGTTGACCGTCCTTTAACAAAACCATGCTGTTTATTAGAAATTAAAGTCTTCACCTGCGAAAATATATTATCATTTATGATAGATTCAAAAAGTTTCGGGATGCTTGATAATATAGCAACCCCACGATAATTTTTAATATCAGATTTTTTTCCACTTTTAAAAATTGGGATCAAACAAGATTCCTTCCAAACAGCAGGAAGAACGCTGGACTCCAATGATGAATTAAACAACCAAAATAAAGGTTTAACTATCGCCTTTGAAAGAGATTTTAAAAATATAGGTGGTAAGCCGTCTGGTCCAGTACCCTTCGTAGCATCCAAAGTTTCAAAAGCATGTAAGATTTCCCTGACAGATAAAATATCAACTGAAATGTCCGTCATTGGCTCAGGGAGGTATGAGAAATACTGCAAGTCACGCTCATTATCGTCATGAGAAGTATAGATGTCCTGGAAGAAATCAGCGAATAAGTTGCTAATGTCATTTGTTGTGTTACCGGACCTGTTGTCTAAATGCATTTTTGACGGAAAGTTCTTAGACTTACGTTTTTCTTTAACATAGCTAAAATAAGATTTAGGGTCTGACTTAATATTATTCTCAACCCGGGTGTTATGCTCTTTATATGCATTTTTTAATTCTAAACTCAGCTGATCGCATATGGCCAGATAAATCGAAAGGTTTTCATCAGTTTTATTTTTTTTGTATGCTTTATGAGCTTTTTGTTTCCTATTTTTGAGATTAGTAACCAGTCTATTATACCATACTGGGGATTTGAGACTAGATTTTCTCTTTTGTTTCATAGGCACTGCTTGTTCTAAAATATCATACACAATTTGGTAGAACGCATCCACTGCTTGACCTACATCATGATCACGTAATAAAGTTTGCCAGTCAATACAATTCAATTTTTCTTTGATAAGTACATAATTAGCCCTACTGAAATCATAGTATGGTTCGGACAAATTATTATCCATCAATGTGGTTTTGTCGTGCACGAATATGGAGTATTCGATTGCAGTGTGGAACACTTCATTTTTCCAAAGAGGAGTAGGTGACTCTGATACACAAAAGTCTTCGGTCATATTAGTGAACATCAAATCTAAGTAGCAATTGTTCTGATTTTTCACGTGATTTACTTGATTGAGCCCGATTTCAGAACTTTTGTCAAATAGAGTACGGAGCGTTTCATTTTCCCCTGCAATCGGTATCAAAAGGGACTCATTTTCATTGTCAATAATAAAATTGGCTGCCCTCTGGTTAAAATCACCGTAAATGTGAACATTTGTTTCGGGCTCAAACTTTGAAATTATACTACCGGCAATACTAAAAAATAGTTCAAAAGAATCTTTTCTCGCATATTCTGGAGGAAAATATACTGCTACAAAAATATGAACTTGTTCTCCAATAAGACATTTGACCCAAACATGGTCAAATTCTTTACATTTGCAAGATTCAATTTGTTCGCAATCATAATCAACACTAACTGCTATAAGAACACCTCCACCACATTTTTTGTTGGATAAAAATTTATCGCGATCATCCCTAAAAACATTAAAACGATCACCGAAAACTTCTTCATTGTTAACGCTAATGTCCCAACTCGTTTCTGTTCCTAAAATCACAGGAAAGCTACATGCTGCCACTTGCTTATAAATTTCATTAACTTTAACGGCACTTTTCATCCTGTTAAAGTTCTGGCAATACACTAGTAACTCTTTACTTTTAATGTTATTAGCATGCTGCAATGTCTGTGACCGATCTGAATAATTTAATAATTTCAGACCACTTCTCCTGGAAAACACGTCCTTCATCAGCCACTTTCCGTTTTTTGCTAGTGCTGGCTTCCATTTTCACTGAATAATTGCTCGAAACTTCTCAGAACTACGCACGCGATTACAGAACGGAACCAATTGACAACAGATACAGAATGGTGAAAGTGAATGAACCTGTGGTTGCGGGAGCGAAAATATGACTGCATTCTCTCTTTCTTTCTATCCCGCCTTTTTGGTCATTCATCATCTGTGTAGTAACAAGCACGGTAAAGCACATAAAACAATGAGAATCACAATTATTGCACAGTAAGAAATGCAACTCAAATCGAACAGCAAATAGCTACATATTCAATGAAGTTCTCATATTTCTCAAATGCTATCGCGGGCCGCATTTGCCGCCTCGGCGGGCCGCAGGATGAGCACCACTGGCTTAATGTATCCGTATCCAATTGTTTGCAGACATTGATTCGCACACTATCATGAACTAGAGCACACACTACCAAAATGTCACGTAAATTTCTGTCCCCTGAGACCGACACATGCAAGCGTCCTTTAGCACATAAGAATGAGTTGAAGGAGAGAAGAAAATTATTTCCATCAAACACATCTTTTGTCGAATTGCGTACGTGTCAGTTTCCGGAGGCATAATTTTACACGAAATCTTTCTTTACGTTCCCCGACTTGTTACAAACATGAATTACGTCTCGTGTAAAATTCATAATTTCTAAGTGTGCATACTTTCTTTAACATCTGTAGAACCTAATTTCTTCTTCAATACTACGCACTATGCCGTAAACAAAGATGAGCATTATGGCTGACGATAGTTTTGTAACGAAAACACATACCCAGAAAAGGATTAAGAGGAGTCGACAGCAGCGCATTGATGGCAGTTCGTAGAAAAAGCATAGCCGAATGTGGCACACTGAACGGCGAATGTGCGAATGCATGGAATGCTGAACCCCAGGTAATCTGCCAGGGTGCGATATAGGTCACTACGAATTGTAGCTTAAGTTGAAATTCAGTAGAAAAGATGTTTTATATGATACTCCGAAAATTTCAAGACAATTGTGTGTTGCAATTTTAACAATCTTCATCCAAAAATCCTAACATCCTTATTTTATCAGAAGAAAAATTTTCAGTCAGACTTTCTTTCAATTCAATCAATTACACACACATACATTCACACATAACGCCATCGTGACAGTTACGATATTGCATGCCACTAACCTTGGTGCAAGGTGTACGGCACTCGAATCCGATATGTGTATCTTAATTGAACATTTTCTGCTGGCATTCACATTCAGTTCGTCTACAGTTTCAGCATGTATTCGTAATATTTCCTACGACACGAGCAGAATGTAATGACATTATGCAAATCAGAACACACAAACAGTTATTCCATTCGTCTTCATGTGCAAGCGTGGGAGAAACCAGTCCCATAAAAGCTGAGGATGAACTTGCATACAGCAACTGCGTAAACCTAGACAGCGGCACCTTCTGCCACAACAAAGGCGGCAGCAAATTGCAAAACGATTAGGTACTGTAAACATTTGTCAACTGAGAGCATGGCCTCCTTAGAACTGCAGAAGAGGATCCTACCAACTAACTCATGTTGGACTATAATGATTACATGGCCCACCCTGCCAAACCTCCCATTCTAGGAAAGACAAATAATCAATTCTGAGTTTGTTCGCAGTACTCTTACAGCTGCAATGAGGTGAGTTGGTAACTCAACCAGCCACTCATCAGGAGTAAAGCTGCTTGTTTAACATCGGTGCTCATTACTTGCCCAATTTGGGGCAAAACCGAGTCTGCGTTTTCCCAGAAAAATCCTCCCTCTCTCTGACTCGACTCGACTCGACTCTATGCCAGTAGCTGCTACCGAAAATTTGTGTGCGATCAATCACAAAAGTGAATTAAACTCCACTGGCCGACATGAGCCAACGATGACGGGTGCTGTATTTGAGCCAATATGTGTAATCTCTCAAGATGTCGACGGCGCCTTCTCGGAAGTCATCAGCAGATTAGGATTGTTGCTTGTCGTAAATGTGGCTTTGAGTTGACAACTTTTGCGTCGGACGTATCTTCAAACCACAATGCCAAAGTTTGTCCACATTGCTGACCCAATTCTGGCGAAGAGACCGCTCTCGATGCATTCTGTCATTCGCAATGTTGCATGTTTAGCATCACTTGTGGGGGGTCCTTATGTCGGCTTACCAGAGTGCGAGTGTTTGTTTAGTGCATTCTTCTATACACTTTGGGATTGCGAGGTCTGTATTGAAGAAGGATGTCAGTTGGAATCACAAAACTATGTTCGAACGGATTTCAGCTTCGGTATCTCCTGTTGGTACATTAAGCTTTGCTTCGTTCGAGAACGTTGTTATCGAGATGTTGAATCAATTAAACTTGCTTAGTTTGGACGGTTGATACTCTGTATCTGTTCTATCGTTAGGTAGTCATCGGGAACTTTGAAAAACATATTGTTTTGTAATGAACATATTTTCACAGCGGATAGATTCAACGATTCAGTACGATAGAATCGACTCTGTTTTGCTTAGAACTGAGATGTAAGTAGGCAAAATATACCATCCATATAGCTTGAACAATAACTATATAAGATTATCAAATCAATTTAACACAGACTGTAAATTGCGAAGGTTGTGTCCTTTCCATCAATAGACGGAGGAAAATGGAAATTCACATGCCACGTGCTTGCCGGAATAATAGGATCCGTTCCAGCTGAGCTTTGTTTCTTACGGAAATCTCGTTAGGTTCCTTGCCGTTCTCAGTTCATATGCGCTCTCGACGATAGGAAGAACGCCTACAGTTCTGTCCTATCCATAACACATTTCTTAGTGCTGTAGGGAGGTTAAATGTAGACGATTATGGAAAACGAATTTCATATTCATGGAATTCTATTCAAAATTCATTCCAGTCTACTGTGTGTGGAGGGCGGGTGGTAAAATGCAGCTTGTTGATAAATTGCCGTTTGTCGATTTTTTACATCACGACTTCCAGTGTCAAGTGAAATAACAAAATAGTGCCGTTTGATATGTGATGAGTTTTGAAATGGGAAAAATGTCGTTTTACTCCAGAAATCCTTATTTGGCTGTCTCTTTATCCGACACTACAAGGTTCGGATGGGTGGTGGTGGGGAAATTTTTTATGAGACAACAAGAAAGCTGCGGTCCAATTTACCGTCTTGGTTAGGTGGAGCCCAAAATAACACATAACGGAAACTGTTGCGTTACTTGAACGGAAGGTTTCATGGCGGGGGAGGGGGAGGGGATTTTCGACGTCATTAGTTAGACAATGTTATTGCAAATTACCCAACGACAAATGTAATCCCGGTCGGTTAGTAATTAATGCTTTGGTGAATTTAATATGCTCAGAAGTGCACCATATGCTAGTGGATAATGGGAAAATAATTGCCTACTGAGTTTTAAAACTGGATTTATGGATCTTTTGTTTCAATACCTTTAAATTAAAATGACACTTAGTAGAACTCTAACCTGTTAAGGGTTATTTTATAAAATAAGAACTTTTCAGTTCAAATTGAGATTTCAAAAAAGGGATGATTTGTGAAAATGTCCTAGGAAATCCTGTTCATGTATTCGAAAGGCATGATAGAGGAATTTCACGCCAACTCGTCTTCGTGATTGGCAGCACCCTCTCAGAATCAAATAAAACTTTGTGGGGGTGTAGACTTTTTCTTTTCAAGCAACTTTTCGTACTTTGTTTTTAAAAAAATATACAGACTCACTTGAAAAGGGCTTCAATTTTTTTAAATCAACATAACTCAAAAAGGCAAAAGCTAAAAAAAAAGTTATGTATGGGTAACTTCTAGAAAATTGTTTTAACTTTTATGAAAAAAATTGTAAAAATTTGTAAAATCGATTCTTACCCGCTACAAAAAATATCCTAAAATTTAAAGTCAATTTGCAAAAATGGCTATCTTAGAAGAGAGCAATTTTTTTTTTCAATAAAGGCAATATAATTGTCTAAAAGTTCGTGATACAGAGCAAGCTGGGCACTTTTAAGGAAAAAAAGTTTTTCTTACAACAACTTTTTCATGTATTCAACACCCCTATAGAATCCAATAGAATTAAGCAGTCATAAAGAATGGAATGTATTGAACATCTTTGCAAAAAACAATAATCATCTAGACAAACATTTGAAAAGGGGTTTAAGTAAAAGTTATTCATAACTGCTTGTTCGGATATTCCTATTTTTAGGGGTGATTCAAATATGGCGTCGTATACCTTGGGGGGGAGTGCTGTAAGGAAGGTCAATATTTGTTAAAGTACATGTAAAAGGTATGAGAAAAATTGTGATTGAGGGGGGCTGATAAATCTAAAAAAAATCGTCCGCTCATATTTGAATCGTCTTTAAATGGATATGCATCAAGTCTTATCAAACTAGAAAATTCTTATTTGATAAAACTTGATGCATATCCATTTCAAGACGATTCAAATATGACGTTATATGAATTTTCGAAATACTTTTTATGTTATTGAAAACTCATTAGTTTTTGCTTGATAAGGGTTTCATTTTATTATTATTTTTATATGTACATTTTCACGTATTGTTAATTAACATATCTTTATATATTTAATTTATAAAACTTTCACAAACAAAATTATTTTTTTTGGATTATTCTTTGAATCAGAAAACCTTTTAGCTGAAATAGGTACAAAGCAATGAACCTGTGTAACAAATAAAGTCTTTACGTGGCTATATAACTCCTCAAGTTCTTCTGTTATTTTTGCATACCTTTCAGCTGATATGAAGCAAAAATTCAGTTTTGTAATTCTTTTATTTGTCTGTTCAACTGCCCAGTCATATATTTCCCGAGGAGTTTTGATTGTGTTTCCATAATCTTGAGCAAGGCTTGCTCTCTTTGCCATTCGCTTGAGAGTACCACCAATAGCATCACATGGATCTTTCCCATGAGAAGTTGCAAAGAAGTGCAATTCTGCTTCCAATCCATACTTGGACTTGAAATTGCACAAACTGGCAAAGTTCTTTTTGTTCTTATAATGTGCCGCTGCTCCATCTGACATGAAAATAATTTTTGAGCAATATATTGAATTTTGTATACTGAAATCTAGCAATTTTGATATAAACAACTGAACTGCTATTGAGTCATGGATCAATACTTCAGATATTATGATATTGCTTTTTTTTCCAATTTATCGTCCTTTTTGTAATATACTTCAAAGTTTTGGTAATAAACAGGATCATCCCCCTGATATAACTGTATTATCACCACAGTTTAAAAATATAGATAATTTATAAATAAGCCCTTTCCAAATGGTAGCCTTGATTTTTCAAACATTCAAAGACCCTTAAAAATCCAGATTGTCATTATAATTAAATTTAATTGGCTTCTGTGAGGTTTTAGGACCAAATTATAAGACAAGTTGGCGCGATACACGGTAAAAATAGGAGATGAAAAATTTGTTGTTAGAAAAACTGTTTTCCCTCGAAAGTGCCCATCTCGCGATATGTGGCTAACTTTTAATTATATACACAATTATATTGCCTTTATTAAACAATGTTTTGTCGTATTCTAAGATAGCCATTTTTTGCAAATTGACTTTACATTCTAAAATATTTTTTTTTTTCATTGTGTGGAAATCGATTTTATAATTTTTACTTCTTATTGAATACCACTTGAATAGCAAACTTGCCCGGAAGCGCCCATTTATCAGATATCGCCCAAGTGATTGATTTTTAGAAAAATTCACGGAACTTCAGATAAAATCACGAATATTCAGAGAACTACTCGAAACGTTAGAGAAGTCCTCGGAACTTCATAGAAGTTCATGGAACCTTACAGAAGTTCACGTTAATTTAGAGAAGTTCATAATAATTGCTAAGCATCTTGAAGTCTTGCAAACATATTAAGGGAACTTCCTTATGATCCTTGATATTCTGAAGGTCTCTGAAATAAATTCTGAGCAATTTGATATCCAGAAAGAGTACCTGAGAGGCGTAACTTCAATTGATATGTATAACACTGTAGTCCAATAAATAGCTTGTCACCCTGAAGTTTTTTAAACATATCGAGAGGACTTTCCCAAGATCTTTGACATCCTGAAGGACTTGGGAATACTTTCTAAACCACCTAGTATCATAAAACAAATATCAGAGAGACGTGACTTGAACGGTTGATGAGCACAAGATCTTCACAATAATTCGTGATTGCTGTAAAGTGTTGGGAAAATATTTAAGGAATTTTTCCTCAGATCTTTGATGTCCTGAAAGGCTACGATGTTGATTCGGTAGAAATCTGGAATTGCCTGACCGTCAAAGTTCGATTATGTTCGCTTTCTCTGCGGTAAACAAAACGTCAAAAGCAGCACGATTATTTTCACCGTACAGAAAGCGAGTAAACTCGAAATCCAGTAGTCAGGCAATTTTAGATGAGGGACATTCTTCTGTTGCCTGTTGGTGCTGTTAAAAAACACTCGTTTGTGCTTACCAGATTCGATACTGTTTTGACGTAGCCTACGTCTTACCGCAAGGGTACGGTGTCAATTGAAAATCTAAAAATTAGCGATCGTCACGAAATATCGTTACAAATTAAACGCTAATAACTTAATAAATGCTCTATAGATTTTCAAGATATTTACGTCAATCGATTGGAAATTGTCCCGCGTATTAATAATCAAACATTATTCGTTAACAATTTTCAACTATTGAAAATAAACAAGATATAAGATTATGTCTAATAATGCCGATTATTCAGAGTAAATTTACTAAATGCACAGTACCTTCCTATCACAGATTTTAAATGTAAGCGAGGGAGGTCTCGTATGCATCAGTGAACGATATAAAATGGGTATACCTTCGCAATTTAACTCATTAATGTCGCAGTGCTGGAGCTGAGCAGACCAACGAACCATCGAGGATCAGCAGCTGGCGATGGCATAAGTTCTGGAGGCAACCTCGATGGCACGAAGCCTCTAGTGCGGAGCGACAAAGCGCAAATGTGGATTTGGCAACTTGTGGTGGCACGTACCATAGAAGGTGCAGTGGCGACCAATCAGTAGACAGGCTGAATGTTCTGCAGGCTGTTGCTAGCAAGCCCTTGGCTAACCAATCGTTGCTAGGCAGCCACTCAATTGCAGTGGTGTGCTAGGCAGTCGGTTGCCCAAGCCGGTGATGATTTGTTGCCAGCTGGTAGGCACCACCACGAGGAGTGAAATAAGGTGCCTGAGTGTGTGTGATATTCTTGGTAGCCATCTCTATTTATAGCACAACGTGCATGGCAGACATAACCTGCTTCGTTAAAAGACCGAGAAGGTTTCAATTCTAATACGGAATATTTCAAATCCGTCCTTTTCAGGGCGAACAATCCAATTTTGAGAGTTTGTTTAATTTGAATTTATCTAACAACTTACCAAATGGCAGACAGCGGTGGTTTTAACAAGTTTAGTTTTCTCTTCGTTGCATATCTTGAGCATTGTGCGCAATTTAAAAATGACTGCCGTCATGAAAAATTTAAACACGGTCATTAATAATTCGATCGTTTCTTGATTGATTTAATTTTGAGCTGAGATGTTTGCGCTAATCTAGATGTTTTTACGATTATCATTTTGTTTACTTAAGTATTTAAAATTTTACAAATAAAAGATGAATATATTTCGCGTACATATTCATCAATGTTGAACAATTGTAAGGAATGTTGCGTTCCTGCAAGTATCAAGAAACTCCCTATTACGGACAACGTGTTAATTCTCGAACATGATATTCCGTAGTAAAATTCTTCGCGCATTCCAATTAGTACTGTTATGAATAGTTATTCTGTTGTGTTAACGATTCGCGTTGAGGTAAGAGTTTTACTTCTAGGTAGAAATAAGTTTTGAGAAACTAAAAGTAAGAATAAGTACGATGCCTAATCAATTTGATGTCAACCGTATGCGCAAATTTCGAAAGCGCGGTAAAATCTAACAAACAGAAAACCCTCCGAAACGACCATGTACCGATCCTCGGAGACAGTACCTACGTTGCAATGTTCCGCTACGAAACTAAAGAAACTAATCAAATGGTTTAACGTAGTCTACGTCAACCGGTCGTGTGTTATACACAACCCCACTAATTTTTTTTTTTGATTTTTTTAACATTCAACTATTGAAATTAACGCAATTGTAAGGTGATGTCTTATAATGCCGATTTTTCAGAGTAAATTTACTAAATACATAGTATTTTGCTAGCACAGACTTCATAGTTAAGTAAGGAACGTCTCCTATGCATCAGGAGAAGATATTTAAAGGTGACACGTTGAAATTTTCCGTCAGTCTTTCAGCGATCTCGAAGATGTTGAGTGTTGAACGTCAGCAAGCACCATGGAGCGTGCACTGGCGAGCAGTCGTTGCCCAGAGAGGCGTTGGTGCAGTTGGCTGTTGGTGCCGATGCGCCCGTCAACCTCGCTTCGAGAAACATGGCTGCTGAAACCAACGAGTTGGTGGGAAAAAGCCACCCGTGACAACGAGACAAGAATCATCCAACGTCACCTGCAGATGGCCACTCGCAATGACGAGGAGCTGAACCAAGAAGACCAAGAAGAAAGCCCAAGTTCAATCGGGAACCATGTTTCTCCCCCCGTCAATTATATCCGTCCTTTTCAGGACGACCAAATCAGTTTGCGAATTAAAGAGTTTGTTTGGTTGAATTTTTATCTTGTGCTGTTGAAAATTTCAATTACCGCGCCCCGGCTGAACATAGCATTGCTTTGTACCGGAGTAAATGACAAAGCGCGTGGAACAACCAACGAACGAAATGCAAGAACGGATAATTCGAGCCAAACTGCAAACTTAAGTTGTACTGCGAACGTTTAGTGTATGGGAATTAGAACAATCAAGCGATTGCACATTTCTGCGTAGTCCTACGTCACCTTTGCGCACAACCCCATTGGACTGTACCGTATAGTTTTTTATGATGATCTCGAAATTTCTGGTCGTTGATTCCTTGGTGCGCCATTGTTGTTGATTTTTATAATTGCCTTATGGTTTCTTTCACCTCCAGGAGGGTTATGAAAATCATAAGGTACATTTGTGGAGCTGATAAGATACACATAGAAAAATCATTATGAGTAAGTAAGAAAGTCGTAAGAGTTCCTTATGAATAACATAATAATCTTATGGAGTCCAACCAACGGCATAATTTATGAATTTCGAAAGTCTTTTTTCATCAGTGCAGAGTATTGACTGACTTTCATTTTTTGACGAAATTTACTTTATTTCAAAGCTTGCTCAAAGCGTTTTCAATTAAATTTTATTTTACCAATTCAATGTACTAACTCAGTATGAGTTGTAAAACTTGAGCACATTTTACAAACAATTAAGTTGATTTCCATGTGTGTTATATATATATCTCAAACAAACATTATTCTTTAATTGTAGAAATTTTAGATGAGGTAGTAAAATGTAGATAATATTATTTACTCTTTTAAAGAGATTATTAGTAAATAATATGTAACATTCAAAATATAGTTTTTTATTTTTGAGAATAGTTTTAACTCAGAATAATAGCAGTTATACCTAGTTATACTTAACCCATTGAAAAACTCTCACTGCTAAACATCGTTGATAAAACACTATCAACATATGTGAAACACTTCTGGAAACAAAACCAAGACAGTATAAAATAAAAAAAAAAAAAAAAAAAAACAACGCGCGCACCAGACATACTACTAAGAAACAAAACATAAAAAATAGCAAAAAAACAACACATATAAAAAAAATTTCACATGTTCGATTTCCGAGTATTGTGTCTGTTTGTCTGTAGTGCAAGAGAATAATAAGAAAAACGAAAGGATGAGTTATGTCAGTGACATAACTGCAAAGTTGACGTAGGACTGCTTGTTGATGTGAAGAAATTGATGTCATCGAATTCATGAATTTCTACTATATTTTATTCAGTCTAAAGAACCATGAAACCCTGTGCTGTTGATGTGTGAGGCTCCGGTTGTTCTTCCGCTATTGGTTCTCCACGAAAATTTATAGAAACTGCAGTTCAGCTCGAATTGACTGTTAATAATATTTTGTTTGTTAAATCAGCGCCAACATTAGATTAAGGCGAATCAGCTTTTGTAAACAATGGGTTTCGTAGTCATTTGCTCTTGAACAAAAGGTCACAAATACAAATTAAGCACTCTTTAAGGAAGAAGAGCTTTATTTCTATCCGCTGATATATTCAATTTGAAGGAATTGTATTCAACTTCCGATAAATTAGCAGCCAAAGTGTTTGTTTACAAAAGCAGATTCTTCCTAATCAAATGTTGGAACTAAAATGTCCAACATGCTTGTAAGTGTGAAATGGATCCTGTGTTTACGGAGGGAACATGGTTCGCGATTGAAATGTTCTTATCCGTTTTCCTGGGCTGCAGACAGCTTGGCGGCACGTGATACTACGATAAAAATAGGCATTTACACCGTTTCTAACTCGAGATTGTACAGACTGAAGATTGAACATATACCCAAAAGTTGAAAAGGTGGTAAAAAATGCAATTGCAGTTTTGCAATCATATCTTGAGAAATCCGCATGATTCAGAAAAGGCAATTTCGCCCATTTTGATTCACAAAGCGTTTTATGGTACAAATGAAGCCATGCAAATGTGTGCAAGCGACTGGCAAGCAAAAATAGCTCGAAACAATTTTATCGCTGTAGGCTCCATATTCAATCATCACCAACATACACCAACAATATACAATATGGATAAGTCGATATCACAAAATGCCGCAACGCTATTGGCCACTGTTGTATTACCGCCGTCAAGTGTTCTATGTTTGTTCTCACTGATCATCGACAAAGCGTTTTATGAAATAAACAATGCCATGCAAGTTTGTTAGCGACAGGTTGCACATAGCTTGATGGAAAATACAGCTGTGTTCAAAATAATAGCAGTGCCACGTCATGCTTGAACACTTTGTTCATAGCTCATGTATGCGTTACTGATTCAACCAACCAATCATTTATGTTCATACTAGTGACATCTCTTGTCAATACGAGATACTGTTTGTAGCGTTACGATTTCTCTTTGTTTACATTTTGCAGATTCAATGCTGCAACGTCCATTTTGAACTGTTCAAAATAATAGCAGCGGTAATTGCTTCTGGCTAAATTTCATTTTCAACCATATTTTAAGAAAGGTTTTCTACATTAAATCAACCAGTAAGTATTCAAAATCATAAGATGGGAATGAAGATATGTGACTTTTGTATCTAACCTAGCATAATGGGTCGTGCTAAGCATTGTACCGAAGAGCAGCGGAATACAATAAAAATGCTAATCAGGCAAGGTCAGTCCTACAAGGAAATACAAAAAACAGTTGGATGTTCCGCGAAAATGATAAGAAATGCATTAAAATGGGAAGCAAAGGTTGAAACTCGAGGCCGGAAGCGTTGTACTTCCAACAGAATGGACAGAGAGATTGTAAAATTGGCACGGATTGATCCATATACGACGTCCAGAAAGGTTAAAGATGATCTGAACCTGAGCGTGAGCACTGTTACTGTTCGACGACGATTGATGGAAGCGAAATTGTATGCCCGTAGCCCTCGGAAGGTACCGCTGTTGACAAAACGTCATGTTGCAAATCGCATGAAGTTTGCTAAGCTCCATGTCGATTGGCCCAGAGAAAAATGGCGAAATGTTTTGTGGACTGATGAGTCTAAAATAGTGCTATTTGGGACAAAGGGTCGTCGTCAATATGTTAGACGTCCTCCTAACACGGAATACCAACCGCAGTATACGGTGAAGACTGTAAAACATGGTGGAGCAAAAATTATGGTGTGGGGATGCTTTTCCTATTATGGTGTTGGACCGGTATACCGTATACCTGGCATCATGGATCAACATGGATATATCAAAATACTTGATGAAGTTATGCTGCCTTATTCTGAGGAGGAAATGCAGCTGAAATGGGTATTCCAGCAGGATAACGACCCAAAACACACCAGTAAACGAGCTAAGGCATGGTTTCAAACAAAGAAGATTGAGGTTATGGAGTGACCAGCCCAATCTCCTGATCTCAATTCTATTGAAAACCTATGGGGAGATGTTAAATACGCAGTTTCTGAAGCCAAGCCGAAAAATGTGGAAGAGCTGTGGTCGGTAGTTCGCGATTCCTGGGCCGCAATACCTGTCTCTCGATGTCAAGCACTCGTGGACTCAATGCAGAAACGTTGCTTGGCTGTTATTAAAAACAGTGGTTATGCAACAAAGTACTAAAGTATATTCGAAAGCTAAAACAAGTTGACAACCGATTATCGCTATACTTATGATTTCCTAGTGGTTAACTTATAACACTGCTATTTTTTTGAACACTGACTTTTTTTAATAAACAAAAATTCTGAGAAAAAATAAATAAATTTCTTGAAATGAAACCCACTGTCAGTTTATTTAAGGTCCTTGTAAATGTTGACTGTGAAACATATTTCGGAATATTTCATCAATTTGGAATTATTCCACTTTTTATTTGTTTAACCAACCGCTGCTATTATTTTGAACACAACTGTATGTCCATTTGCTTCATTGCTGCACCCTGAATTCCTCGCCAAGTGAACTAACTGTTGGGTTTCTATTCCCACATTCTTACCTTGTCAAAGTGGCTAATTGGTTGCCATCAAGAGCCGCCGCGCTAGCGGTCCTGGTCTGTATCTCGATCTTGATGTGCACATTTTATTTTTGTGAGCCATCTGACTTTCGAACACTCATCTCTTACTCATCAACTAAATATCACTGCGAACAATCTCACGCACACGTTCAATTTTTCATTGCGAATTGCTGTTGCTGTTTTGCCCACAACTAATGTTAGATTTTTCATCCAACTTACGATCAATAGCAAAAATGGAACAAAATCAAGCGAAATTGTATAACAATCTTACTTTTTTAGTTTGGGTGTAGAGCGAATTACGAACAACTTAACCTAACACCAAGTAGACCAGTTTAGACATTTTCGTTTTGCAAAAAGTTCCACTGGCTGGAGCGGGAATCGAACCCTCAACTTCATGACAACAACCGCTTGAACGACGGGCAACGCCGCTAACCACTTGACCACGAAGATGATGTGGGCGATTGATTTGGCCATTTTCTCCGGGACGCGGCAGTTTAAGCAACGCCATGTTGAGCCGGTGCGTGGTAATGAACATTTCGATGAGCTCAAGAGAAATTTCAATCAAACATACTCTTTAATCGGTAAATTGGTTTGGTCGTCCTGAAAAGGACAGATTTTAGTTGTTTACGGAGGGATGATTTACGTCAGCGTCGACGTCGGGCTTCTTCCGCTTGCCTCGTCTAGCGGGCGTGCCAGCCACGTCAGGCGCCACATCAGCGTCTACTCGATTTCTAGCATCAGGGCCAAAAACTCGGAACATCTCGGAAAAGCGCTTTTTTATCACGAGAGCGGGATACACACGTCTGAACGTGTCGATGATCCAATAACGAATGATTACTATTCTTCTTCTTTATTGTTTTAACGGGAATGCCAGGCCTGTTTTATATAATGGCATATATCATAACATGACAAGAAGGGGGTTCTCAACGAAGGCAATGCAAATCAAATTTTACAAAAGGGGACGGGCCTCAGTTGTTACGCCAGACAGTTGCGTGGAAATAATATCATTAGTTTTCATTAGAGCGACAGGGGTTTCGGAGGTTAAATTCGCATCTTTTCTACTCAGGCAACAGAAAAACGGCCCTTGTCAGGGCCTCAGAACCCTATCCCAAGAGAGTTGAGATTTAGACACACTTACTTCTGAAACTGCATAACAATAGTAACAATACAAACAATAGTTTGTAAATATTGGCCAGAAAAATTATAACTCACATTTTAAAACTACCTGCAACTAACCTAATCTAGTATCTGCACCTAATCCACTATGAACCTATGTACAACAAGAACTACAATGAAGCTAACCTATCCCCTACACTGAATATGTGAAACACATAATTGGTCTACCGTGCTTCAGTTCCGCTCAAATTAACTGTTAATATTTCGTTTGTTGAATGTACAACGTGCTTGCTAGTTTTATAATGGCAAATAGAGATTTATATACGGATACTAATAAAAAATGTTGCTCATTTTCTCCAGAACGTGGCTTTTCAAGCAACGCCATGTTGATCCGGTGCGTGGTAATGAACATTTCAATGAGCTCAAGAGAAGTTTCAATCAAACATACTCTTTAGTTGGCAAATTTATTTGTTCGTCCTGAAAATACAGGGTTTTAGTTGTTAACATAATGGCCGATTCGTGGCTGCTCCTCTCCAATCCCTTGGGCACCTTGTACCCCCTAGGTCTTGCTCCACCTGGTCTGACCATCTTGCTCGTTGCGCCCCACGTTGCTCGTTGCGCCCCACGGTGGGGTTGTACCTTGTAGTATTTTTTTTTACAGTATTCCTTTCAAAATAAATTCAGTAGTTTTTGCACGATAAGAAAGAATCGAGGTAGGCTATGCGTATGGACGGACGTCAAGTTTGATTTCTCGGTGGCATTTTTTTTTCGCTCTTCAGAAATATGAAAATCGATAGTTTTTAGTGGAGAAATTTAGTTCTCTTGTTACTGGAATTTATCAATTCTTAAAAGTTTTGGAATTTCAAAGTTTCCCTTGCTAAAAATATAGTCTGTAGTGGTTTGGTGCTTTGGTTTTTCGGGGTGGGAACAGTGGATCCTAGAAAGGCGTGAAAAAAATAACGTCGATGAGAAAAGTTCGGTCTTGCACGGTTCGAGAAAAAGTGTCCAAATTTCGCGTGAAATCCGTCCCACCGAGGGCCAAAAAGTGCTTATCCGTCGCAAAATCCGCTGGCGAACCGATAAGGTGCCAAACAGGTTCCGCTAAAAAGTGACCAAAGTGTAAAGTAAGAATGTGCCGGTTGCGAACAGTAGTCTCCCCGAAAAATGATGGTTGCCCCAAAGCGTTCGTATTTATTCGGCGGTTGTTGTGAATACTGCATGTAAGCGGGTGCCTATATGTGTTTTGACGTAGGACTTACGTCTCAAATGGTTTAACGTAGTCTACGTCAACCGGTCGTGTGTTATACACAACCCCACTAATTTTTTTTTCTGTGTAATAAAATCGATGGTTTGACTAAATCTATTCGTTGTTTCATGCGACGAATCTGGTTTGTACTATCCATAAAGCTCGCTTTGTATAAAACGCATCAACCGCAAGTGTCAAAAGGACGAAAGATTTGTTCACTTTTAGAACCAAAACAACAACAACAACAACAACAACAACTTATTGAGAGCAGCCGTTACAGAATCCGTTCTCGACTTGAGAATTTGTATAGATGAAGCCTCGGCAAGAAGCGTGTGATACATTTATTTGTTAGCCTGGGTAAGCCGATGTTTCCTTCCTTTCTTCACAGTAACACCAACATGTCCGGGTACGATAAAAGAGGAGCAGCGATTGGCTGATCCTTATGAAATTCATGGCGTGCATTGTTAAAAAAAACTCGTAATTATAGCATCTCGCTAGAATACTAGAAATAATAATGTATCTGCCTATCTACAAGACATTTGGTCTATGTTCAAAATCCATTTTTACGAAACAAAAGCAAACGATTATCCGAAAATATTATCAAAGCAACATTGTCCAGGCTGCGCCAACCAGAGTCACCGTGTTTGAGCTGGCAGTATCTTCTGGTCGAGGCGTCAGGTAGAAACTCGTAAGAAACGGAGGTTGGTCGCACTCTCCTTCCAGGTTGCCAACTCAGCATTTGAAGCCCTTCCAAATCAGGTCCTAACTCTTATCCCAAAACTCGAGCTCAATTGGTTGCAAACACTTACTGCAAAAACCAAATGTTTTGTCCTCTCGCTCCTAGCTATTTGGCATAATCATATAAGAAAATGTTTGCTATTAGTGCTTACGGGACCTTTTATTCCAACCGCGACTTTGCGGAAGACCACTTCCCGAAAACGGAATGAAACAAAAATACATGAATATGCGTTGTTTCGTCATAAATTCATGTCGCTATCTTTATGAAATGGATTCATTCCAGTTACAACGAAAACATGCTTAATTGTTGAAAATTAAGAGAATGAGAAACGTTGTTTGCACTCAATTTGGAAATAATTACTGAAGGGCTTTCGTGGAACTGAAACAATGAAAGCAATGTGATTCTGAATTTCAGAAACGCAGCTTTGAATGTTACACAAAATGTTACACAAAATGTTGTTTCATGCCGCATCAGTATTGCATTTATTTCCTCCGCACTGTAGCCAACCGTGATGCAGAACAGTTGCTCCATTTTTCAAAGCCCGACCCGATTCATCGATTTCCCATCCTTAGGTTGGTAGCTAAGGATAGCCAAAAATCCAAATGAGAGGAAAACTTTTCCAATCGGCATAAAATTTTCTCCGTGGAAATAGAATTGATGGAAGAAGACGAAATTCCAGCACAAAACGTCACCGGGGTTCGTATCCTTCCAACTCTAAGTTGCCCGTAGCTCATAAAAGCAAATAAAGAGAAACGAAAATACTAAAACAAATCAATCATTCTTTTTCTTCGTCCCTCGGCCTCAACAGCAGCTGGCATGGAGGTGCACAGACAAAAGACGTCTTTCATCGCACACCGAACGCTTCGAGCCACATTCCGGTATCATTCGTATTCAAATGAACCATCCTGCTTACCAATCGCCACCCGTTGTCATCTTCGTTCAGAGTATGCAGTACAAACGGAGAGCTTCATTGAAGTGAATAAATCAACCTACGTTCGATCATTTGGTTTCCGAGAGCACCTCCCATTTCTCTTACTACTGCAAACCCACCGCGGTGCACCGTTGATGGTCTTGTGCAAAAATTCTTTCGATTCATTGATCATCATTTTCCGTCGCTGCACTTCGTGTCATCGGCAGTGGAAATGAAACGCAAGGATGTTGACGCAATGTCAGAAGTTCGAGTCTAAATTTCCAATTGATTTTAATTATATGGAAGAACCTAAATATCTCCAATCCACCACAGCGACGGCATGACGGCAGGCTGTGATCCTTGTTGGAAAATCAACGTGCAGCATAAATCAGTTCCCCACGTACGCCATCGGTTGTAATTTCTGCTCCATTGCCACTGCTGATACCTCCCTACATATTAGTAACTACCTATAAACAAACCAACTAGTAGTCGCAAGTTGTTTCTGGTAACAACCGTTGACAGTACATTGTTTGACTGGGTGGAATTACATTCCTACACTTGTACCTTACATGATGCAAAAGCCAAGTTCCGAAACCAGCCTAGGCAGTGCAGGAAACGTGCGGTGGTATGCCGCATCGACGTGTAGGTATTTAGGTATGTTGTTGCCTATCCGGGTTCAGATGGTGAAATAGCATGTGGCTTTGATGAGACTGGTGATCAGAAGAGTAGCGGTTGAGCTGCGTTTTCAGCACGAGATGTGAACGGTATAACGGAACAGGGGAAGTCGTTTTCCTAACCTACTTTTACATGTGTTGCCAGCCTCGTCATTCGTGTTTCAACGGGAGAGCGGTGGGGGCTGATGGATCCCGGGAAAACGATTCCACTGGAAAACGTGGCTTTTGGAATATTGCAGAGAAAGGTTATGGAAGCACGGTGTTGTGGTGCGATAAGCAAAGTTGATGCAGCGAAGCTTTAACGGGAAGAGAAGCAACATCAGCAGAGTTTACTGGCTCATTTGGAAAATACAGTTCAAAGCGTGACTTATAGGTGGTGATCTGAAATGCAAGAAGAAGTTAATTTTTTTTCAAATCAAACAAAACTCAACACTAATCACAGTATGAAACGAATAAAACACACGGCAACTCTCGTGGAATCGAATACTGTCAACGACCATTCGCATAGTGCTTATGTGTCTGCCAAACAAGTATTGGTGATGTAAGGCATTGCGTTCGCCAAATGATAAAACTTGATACAAAAACTTCATGCGTTGATAAATTATTTGGAAACTTTCAATTGATCGTTATTGTGGGTGATTAAAATCCAATTTTGGGGCATTACATATATTACGTTAACAGCAGTTTAATGATCTGATTCTTTTTTCGTACAGGTAGTTTATGTTGCCCTTTATTTATCAGTTTGATTAAATGAAATACATAAATGATCTTGTTTGAATTAAGAGAAAATCAATTTTAAAATGACATTTATTGGAAGATAAATCTTCAAATTTTGATTTACAACTGGAAGAAAGAAAGGAGAAATGGAGCACTTTCAAATGCGTGTATTTCTTAAACTTATCTTTCAATGGAAAAACTTTCTAAGAACGAAACAAAGGTAATATTATTTTATTTGATAAAAATAACTAAAACAAATCATTCATCGTTATTTCCGCGCTACCAGTCGTGAATGAGGTTTCTTTTCACTCGGGAATAAACTTCTATCCATCAAAACCCTCTTCCGGTGGTACAGTCCGAATCTCTTTATTAAGTCTTTCCTTAACTGTACCCTACTAATTCAAAATTTATTACCTCTCCGAGAGAGTTTTCTCACTGAGAAGCCACTAAGTACTCATTAAAGGTGAACGTCCGAGTGACATCACCGAGACCAACCCAGCAGAATGAAGCTCTCTAAGGTCTGTATCCGCAATAATCCGGACACCTCAAAACATGAATAAAACCTAAATTTCGCATTATATTTCCGTCGTAGTTGTTTATTTCAGATTCATGGGATGTGTTGTAACAATTCGTGAAGACAAAACATAGTTATTCGGTATTTGCATAACATTTTCGAACTTTGCGCTTAACTCCGTCCATTAGGGTTTGTACAGACTCTTCAGAAATCGTAGAAGCCGTCTTTGTCCAAATTAGCTCGAAGTGTTTGATGTCTTTGATTCCTTGCTTCTTTCCAGAAAGCTTCCGCTTAATCAGAGCCCAATATCTCTCGATTGGTCGTAGCTCTGGGCAATTTGGCGGGTTTGAGGTTTTTGGTACAATGTTCACTTGATTTGCTTGGTACCACTCCATCACAGTTTTAGCATAGTGGCATGATGCCAAATCGGGCCAGAACAAAGGTTTTTCTTTGTGACTTTTGATGAGAGGTAGCAATAGCTTCTGTAGACACTCTTTCTGATAGATCTCCTTGTTGATTGTGCCTGTAGTGACGAAAGATTTACTCTTTTTGCCACAGGTGCAAATTGCTTGCCACACAACGTGTTTTCTTTGGGAAATTTCGATGCCTTCTTCGTTCTGAAATGCTCAGCTATAGCATTTCGGGCTATAGCACAGTAAAAAGCCAGCCCTGGAAGCTACTTGAAATCCTCCAGGACATAAGTTTCATCGTCCATACCAACGCATGAAAACTTCGTCAAATATTCGCAGTACAAACGTCAAGCCCGTGATTTTGCTGCCATGTTCTGTTTGTCAATGCGATTTGGAACTGTTTTTACTTTAAACGACTTAAGTCCCAAACGTTGTTTTGATTTTGGACAAAACCAGGCAACATCCCTATTTTACGAGCCACCGTTCGAATGGAGAGATTTGGGTTTTTCGTTAATATCCTTTTCACCTTTCGGTCCATGACAGGATCAGCGCGTCCAATGTTTTTGTCACTTCTCGGTTTCCTCTCCACCGTCAAACGTTTCAAAAATGATTTGAGCACATTGTGAACAGTGGATTTAGGCAAATCCAATGTTTTTGCAAGGTCCCGTATTGACAAGTCAGGATTATCCGTACGCCCGTACAAAATTCGCTCGCGCACTTGTTTTTTTTTCGTCGCCATCTTGAATACTAAACATGAAATGTAAACATCAATCATAGTCTTTTTCATCATAGACTCTCAGCTATACCATAGTGAAATTTTTCATTACCACGTGCAATATTTCAAAAGTTACAATGATTTGAAGGTGTCCGGATTAATGTGGATACAGACCTTAGTTGGGCGACAAAAAATCCCTTCCCCCTTCCCCCCCCCCCCCCCCCCCCCTCCTTGGCCCCCCCCCCCCCCCCCCCCCCCCCCTACCTCCCCCCCCCCCTTTTTGTTTTTGTGTGTTGTGTTTTTCCCACAAAAAAACCCACCACCCCCCCCCCCCCCCCCCCCTTTTTTTTTTTCCCCAAACAAAAAACAAATTATAAGAACCAGTTTTTTTTTCCGAATCCCTCCCCCCCCCAAACCACCAACGGTCCCCCCCCCACCCTTGATTTGCAAGGGCCTTTTTTGGTTTTTGATTTTTGTGGTTCAGAATAAAGGACGGCGTTGATGTTGGAAAAAGATACTGCGATGTTGAGTGTCCAGATCAGCACGACCCAGGTAACCAATAAGCATTAGCATATGCCATAAATCAACCCTAAGTATGCATTTCAGATGCTACAAGCATTATATTAGCATTATATCAGCATCTTGAATCCTATCTGTTGTAAAGTTGCATTTCAAATGCTATTTAAGAGCTTGTAGCCTGTAATAAGTATTCTGAATTCAAAATAGCATTAATGAAGCATTATCATAGCATTGCAGTAAAACAGCCGTATATTGGGCCAAAAATGGAATTAATGGTGCATTTAAGGCGACTTAATTGCTTGATAGGCTGCCGTAAAGACGCTTTGGAACTGCTTATTTGTTACCTGACGATAATATCTTACTGTTGCCGTATCATCGGTGACAATAAAATAAAATATTCTGCACTGTTTAAAATTGACAAAATAATGTTCGTTAAATTGGAAAGTTCAACAAGCTCTTGTTAATTTCTGTAGGATTGTATCCTACGTCGAGTAAAAACACTTCTCCAGCATCCCAACCAGTAGTTGATGACGAACTACCCTTGGCCGCTTTAATTTTAGTCCGATAACACTTAGCTCGCTCAGCGGCCGTCTTCGGTTGCTTCGAAGAAACGTTCGCCTGTTGAGCCATCTTGCGCTACCGGGAATTGTGCTGCTAGTAGTCAAATGTTGCGACATTTCAATGATTGCAAAATTCTCAATAACTATTTCAAAGTATTGCTCAATCCAACGTGAAACGAAATTTCACTAAAGAAATTAATAGAGAATGTTTCATTCTGTCAATATATCAATATTGGATATTGAAGTCCGTGAAAGAGAATAAGCATGAAAATAGCAGAAAAATTCCTTCTAATTCATCATTTCCTTTTAGGACTTTCCAGCTTATTGCTTGTCATAATTAGCATATTTCGTCGGTTTTTTGCAATACTGGCAAAACTCAGAATAAAAATTGTCGAAAATCCACTTTGCTTGAGTTTTTATATAGATGTATTATATGTATTTACAGTACTGGCAGAAATAAAGTGCTCACGTTGGTTTATGTTTATTTTTTCAATACAACTTTTTGATTTGCAGCGATTCAGTGGTAACATATTGGGTCAAAATGAATGACTTCAATTCTTCTTTCGAAATGAGAAACAACAAACGAAAAATTATACATGTAACTTTATTAACAAAACAATAAACAAAACAACTTTTTAATTCTGTGGCAAAAATAAAGTGCTCATCCGTGATATGTTTACTTCAAAACCAAGAACATTGAATTTAATATTTCGTGTGACTTGCTTTAGCTTTGATGACTGCTTGAAGACGTCGAGGCATGCTTTCAACTAGGTTTTTCAGATGGTTCTCGTCGATTCTTTGCCAGGCGCACTCGAGGGCTTCGAAGAGCTTTTTTTTGTTTGTTACCTCTCCTTTGTCAACTTGCTGATCGAGAATTGACCATAGATTTTCAATTGGGTTCAAGTCTGGTGATTGCGGTGGCCATTCAAGAAGTTTTATGCGACATCCACGGAAAAACGTCATGGTTTTACGGGCCGTGTGCTTCGGATCATTATCTTGTTGAAAGATAAACTGGTCTTCCAGTCCAACTTCCAACAAAGACTCCTCCAAGTTTTCATTAATAATGTCTATGTACCTATCAGCCGTCATTATACCATCGATTTGAGTCAAATTACCAGTTCCAGACCAAGCAAAACACCCCCACACCATTATGCTTCCTCCTCCATGTTTTACGGTTTTTTGCACATTCCGGTCCAAAAGTCGTTCGCCAGGTTTAACCCACACTTTAGAACGCCCTTTTATTCCCAATAGATCAAACTTGCTCTCATCAGACCATAAAACTTGTTTCCAGAACGCAACTGGTTACATGCCCGACAACGGCGTATTTTTTAGCGAACTCTAGCCGTTTAACTCTATTTCTCTTTTGAATCAATGGGCGACGTACTGCCAATTTGCTCCTTAAACCTGCATCCTGAAGCCTGGAGCGCACAGTGCGTTCTGAAATACTCAGCTGCAGATTTTCCTTTATCACTCGGCTCGTAACTGTTGGATTTTTCCTGGTTTCACGAATAATTCTGGTGTCTTCACGCGGAGTCGTGAGTCGCTTCCGCCCGCGTCCATGTCTATCAGCTACTGATCCGGTTTCCTGAAACTTTTTCCAAACTTTGCGAACACCAGAATAACTCACTCCATATCTGACGGCAATTTTACGCATAGATATTTGCTGTTGACAGTCCCTCACAATTAATTTTCGTACGGATAGGTTAATTTGTTTCGAATCCATTTTCAACATTCAAACGAAATCCGAACCGGCGCGAACAGAACCAAAACAAACAGTGCTCGACACCTTCTGATAGGCTGAATGTGCTGTGACAGTTTGGTAGGCAATGCCATGCAAGATGCACTCAAGAAAATTATATGTCGGTTTTGAGCACTTTTTTTCTGCCAGGCGGAAAAACATTCACATGCATATGATACGTTTTTGACGTAGACTACGTCTTACGGCAAGGGTAGGGTGTCAAATGAAAATCTAAAATATTGCGACCGTCACGAAAAACCGTACGTTTTGTACGCGAATAACTCAAATAATCCACGATAGATTTACATGATTTCTTCCTCAATCGGTCGGAAATTTTACCGCGCTCCAATTCAATTGTCAAACACTATTCTCAAATAATAGTAAACTATTGAAAACAACGCAAATCTAAGGTAATGTCTTATAATGTCATTTTGCAGAGTAAATTTGCCAAATTTCCTATCACAGTTTTCAAATCGAAGCAAGGAACGTCTAGCATCATCTTCTTCTTATTTGTATTAGAGAGGGACTTTAACCAATCATGTCATTCGTCGCTCCATGTACGTCTCGCATGCAGCTGAGGGCGGTATAAAACGCACACTTAGGAAAAATTTGCCTCATTCGTTTGGCAGCATTGAAGCTGTGCGGAGCTGGTCGCTGGCAGCTGGTCGCAGGTAGCTGGTCGCAGGTAGGTGGTCGCAGGCAGCTGGTGAACGCGTAGCAGCTGGTGGTGGTAAGTACCAAGGCTCTCCCAAACAGCGATCGTCGCGATGAGGTAAAATGGCGGATGATGGGGGCGCACAATCGCGTCGGTTTGTGCAAGCCGCCATCTTACCTCACCATGGCGATTGTTTCGCCGCGACTTCGAAAACGCTGCTGTTTGAGATGAAGCGTCCTTGGACGCGAGCAGCAGTAGGTGGAAATAATCTGTCCTTTTGAGGACAATAAATTAAAATAAAAGAGTTGTTTATTCAAGAACTAATCTTAAATTTAGTTCGGTGCTCGATGCTGGTTGGCGCAATCCATAAATTAATAATCTGTCCTTTTGAGGACAACCAATTTTATTAAAAGAGTTGTTTATACAAGAATTAAACTTTTATTTCGTTTGGTTTGTGCGCCTAATATCATGGTGCCGATTCGTTCGCCGCAACTGGGGAAAATTTTACCCAGCTGGTTGGCGCAACCCACCAATAAATAATCTGTCCTTTTGAGGACAACCAATCCTGGTCAGAGAGTTGTTTTTATAAGAATTAAATTAATATTTCGTTCAGTTTGTGCGCCATTTAATCTAGTGCCGATTTGTTCGTCACGACGGCAAAAACGCTACTTTTTGCGGGAGAGCCTCCATGGAAGGCGAGCAGGACAATTCTCCGTCGGTGAAAAAAATTTCCTAGCTGGTTGGCGCAACCCGCGATGAATCAATAAATCAATTCAATTTCTAATTTAAGATAGTTATTTGAATAAGAGTTTATCTTACATTTCGGTCGATTGGCAGTCATATTGGATTTTGCCAAGTCGTTACTAGGCAACAGTGTGCTATGCAGCGGATCCATAAAATCAGTGAAAATAAATCAAAGCCTGCCGGTGCTTTGATTTATTTTCACTGAAAAATCCTACCAGATACAAATCCATCTTTGCTACTTTCAATTTAATATTCTCAGCTTGAGAGTTTGTTTGATTGGGATTTTCGTTTCAAATTGTCGATTGGCAGCCAGTGGTATTAGCAAAACTTGTTTTCCCTTCGTCGCATACCGTAAACCACACAAATTCCCTATCACGGACACCATTTTCGATGTCAAACATTATATTCCGAACCAACATTCTCTGTAAATTCCAATTAGTAGTGTGTTATAAACAGTTGTTCTGTTGTGTTAACGATTCGCGTTGGATAGAGTCCTACCTCTAGGAAGAAAAACTTTTTGAGAAATATAGTGAAAGTGAGAATGCCTAACCGATTTGATCCAGAACGCTTGCGCAGATTCAAGAAGCGCATAAAGAGCGAACATACGGGAAATCCTCCGAAACGACCATGCACCGATGCCGAGCGAGCTCGTAGTTATCGGGTGAAATTGAAAGCAGCCAGAGGTAATGCGTTGCCAACAACTAGTTGGGACGCTGGAGAAAGTCCTTTAACTCGAGGTAGGAAATTGATATTGATTATATTTAAATCAATTTGACAAAGTGCATGTCATCATAGCAATTGAATATCTCTCTATGTTGTCGCTCCCTGTCTTAATAAATTTCAACATAGTATTAATTGTATTCTGGATATGACATTCACAGCATGCTTTTACTGCATATGAACCTACAAATGATATCGATACAAATAATGCGCTGAACATATTTTAATGCGTGATTATTTTCTCAGGTGTTTATTTTATATTTATAAGAATTCATTTTATATTAACCAACCTTTTCTCCCATACCCATAGCAAAGAATAATGATATTTTATAAAACTCACTCTCTTTCTTCTGCGAGATCTAATATATTTATATATATTTCGATTTCCTTAACGTTTTAGCCATAATGGATTCACTAATTTACCTGATATTCACATAGAAACATGAATAATAATTTCACAAGAAAACCATAGACCATATTTTAGGTACGCATTTAACCTTATATTCCCAACTATGGCCTAATGTATTCATCACATAGTAAAATGTAGAATATAAAAGTTTTCAATGGAAAAGTAAGAGTGAGCGGTTGTGTATTTTTCGAAGGGCTTATTCATTCCAACACCTATATAACTAAATAAATATAGTGGGAATTTTAATGTCTTGAAATGAAATGGCTGACTGATCACATGAGAAAGTCATTTAGATGTTATAAAGTAGGTTTATATTCCGTATAGTATATCGAATATAGCCGAATGCCCGGAGCGAGAATATAAATAAATGCCCGGAGCGATGAAATAAATAAACTTTACTGAAATTCGTTCGAACAAGAATCCTTAATGATATCCATATCCATCGAAAGTTTTCGACTCAAATGTTTGTAGGGGGGGTTAAAACTATCATTAATTTAATAATTGTATATTCCCTAACAGATCCTCAACTATCTTCTAGGCCTTAAAGATAGTCCATCGTAAAACGTGCAACCGTGGCCGTGTCATCATTTAAACCAAAAGGCCCTTTCCAGGGCCACCAGAGAGTTATAAAGAGTGTACAAGAGAATGTTCCCACGCACTGACTTCATAAAACCAAACGGCCCTTTTCAGGGCCACCAAAGAGTTATAAAGAGTGTACAAGAGAATTTTCCCACATACTGACTTCATAAAACCAAATAATATCTCAAGAGAGTACAATAGAATTTTCTTACATACTGGCTTCAAAACGCTGTTCTTATGTCCCATAAGAGCCGCACCCGTCATATTGTGACTTAAACTGCTTCTATCGGTATGGGTAAGCAACCGGCACGAATAATTGAAACCCTTTTCACGCTAATAATAGCCACACAGAATTTCCCTGACATTATAATGCATCACTTGGTTTAACGTAGTCTACGTCAACCGGTCGTGTCTTGTACACAACCCCACTGATTTTTCAGAGTAAATTTACTGAATGCACAGTACGTTCCTATCACAGATTTCATATTTAAGCAAGGGAGGTCTCATATGCAGCACTGAACGATATAAAACTGGTACACCTTCGCAATTTTACTCATCATATCAACGACAAGGATTCAGTATCGTTCTAGCGACACGTTCGGACGTGTTTTACGCTGCAATTAAAACTGTATTTTACTTCTGGAAGTTACAGTCGCGTACACTCGTCGTCCATCGTGCAAGATGGGAGGAAAGGGGAAGCACCGAAAAAGAGAGAAGAAGAAGAAGTCCGACGCATCATCAGGCAATGAATCGCTCCAGGGGGAAAGCAGCCTTGGACGAAAACGACGAAACTCCATTCGCTCCAGAAGCGACCGCTCGTCTCACGGATCAGTGGGTATCCACTCGAATGGTGATGCCTCCGTTCCGATTGCGCTCCGCCAAGCTGCTGGCCCGTCAAGACCCATAGCAAAAAGTACCCACGACCAACCTGCTGGATCAAATCCAGCGACAATAAAACTGCCACCGCTGGTTGTGAAAAACGTACCGCTCAGCAAGCTCGTGAGCAATTTCGCATCGATGGGCATAGCCGCCGAGTTCAAGCTTTCCCGCATCGGAACCAAAGTGATGCTCCGCACGAAAGGGGAATACGATTTGGTTAAATCGTTCCTAAAAGATTCCAAGGTGGAATTTTTTACGCATGACATTCCTGGTGAGAAACCCTTTAAAGCTGTCATCAGAGGTCTCCCGAACTACGACCCAAAATCAATCGAAGAGGAAATTAAGGACCGGTACAAGATCGCCCCAATCGATGTTTTCCGAATGAAGAGGAGGAACGAGAATGCTAAAACGTACCCGGATAGCCTTTTCCTGGTGCATTTTAAGAAAGGGACCGTGACGCTCAATGCCTTGCAAGCCATCCGATCAATTTTTTCCATCATCGTTCGCTGGGAACCATATCGTGGTGGCCATCGTGACGTGACGCAGTGTCAGCGGTGCCTCGATTTTGGTCATGGTACACGAAATTGCAACATGAACGCACGTTGCAGCAACTGCGCCCAGAACCATGACACATCAGACTGTCCCGTGGAGGAAACCGTGGCGTACATATGCGCCAATTGCGGAGGTAACCATCAGGGTTCTGATCGGCAGTGCCCAAAACGCGAAGCATTCAAACAAATCCGTAAACAGGCATCGACAAACAACAAAGTGGGGCGGAAGAAGGAAGCTGCTCCGGCTTTCAAAGCGAGTGATTTTCCGTCACTCCCTAATAGTAGACCCAGGCAATCAACCACACGGACACAATCAGCTCCCCGTCAGGAAACTCCCGGTGCTTCTGGTGCTCCAACCCCCCCTGAATTCTGGAGACCACCAACACAAGGGCAAGCTCAAGGCAACAATCCCGACCTGTTCTCCGCAGACGAGCTGATGGAGATCTTCGTCAACATGACCGGTGCGCTTCGCCAGTGCCGCAGCAAGCCAGAGCAGATCCAAGTGCTCGGTAAGTTTATTATTCAATATGGCGTCTAAAGCGCTAACCGTTGTCACCTGGAACGCTCGCTCTATAAGAACGAAAAAATCGAGCTTGCCGACTTCGTCCGCAAACAAAACATCGATGTGGGCCTCCTAACCGAGACCCACCTAAAGTCTGGCGACAGCTTCTGGTTGCCCGACTACAATATCATCCGGCTTGATCGCACCAGCTCCAGGGGGGGTGGTGTAGCGATCATCGTAAAGAAAGGGATAAAGTACCACACTCTGCCACATATCCGCACATCAGTTATCGAGGCCCTTGGTGTGGAGGTGGAAACGTCGACTGGAAGTATCCGGTTTATCGCTGTTTACTGCTCTCGACAGTGTGCTGCCAGTAACGAAGTGTCAATCAAATTCAAGAACGACCTAACCGCCATCACACGTACTAGCTCTCGTTTCGTCATCGGAGGGGACCTGAACGCCCGCCACGAGGCATGGAGGAATCACAAACGAAACCAGAACGGTCGGCTGTTATTCAACCACTCCCAGCATGGTCTGTACACGGTGCAGTTTCCGGACGAACCGACATTCATCTCTCCGGCGGGAAATCCGTCCACGTTGGACTTTTTCCTGACGAACATCACATTGTCAAAGCCGGTGGCGCACAACGACCTCAGCTCCGACCACCAACTGGTGGTGGCTGAAGTCGGTGTCAACGTGATTCCTGCTCCATCTTACCAACGTAAAGATTACCACCATGTGAACTGGGTACAGTTCGGCCGAATTGTGGACCGGAACATCGACGAAAATCCACCGCTTGACTCCGTCGACGACATCAACCGTGCGCTAGAAGGACTACAACAAGCCATAACCGTGGCTGACGAGGCGTGCGTCCGAAAAGTTCCTGTGAGGGGTAAGTTTTTTTTTTTACGTCGGCCTATTTCCTCACATGGTGACAATCACCGACGCCAGGAAGACGACTCCACCACCTGGACCCTACCTAACGACTCATGAATATGAGCCGGGACCAACGGCTTTACTTCCCTTCCGAAGACGTGACCAGATTTTTTTCGCCTCAGAAAAACCACCGACGTCGACTGGGATTGAACCCAGCTCCACTGGGGTGCCAAGTAGCAGTCACGCTTACCACTACACCACCGACGCCGGCCATTATGCATAATTTGATAGAGTGCATCCACTGCTTGACCTACATCATGATCACGTAATTCAGTTTGCCAGTCAATACAATTCAATTTTTCTTTGATATGTACATAGTTAGTCCTTCTTAATTCATAGTATGGTTTGGACAAATCATTATCCAACTTTGCGGCTTTGTCGTGCAGGAATATGGAGTGTTCAATAGCAGTGTGTAACCCTTCATTTTTCTAAAGAGGAGTAGGCGACTCGGCTACGCAAAAATCATCGGTAATATTAGTAAACATCAAATCTTACTTAAATTAACTATACAACAAACACAGCAAGTACTGTTCGGACAGACGGGATCCGAAGTCATGTTTATGCTCGATCAATCTAGGTTCATATTTTGACGTAGGACTACGTGTTTGTTTTCTATGCAAAATGGTACTTGGCATCGAAAGCTCTCAATTAATAACTGTGGAAGTGCATTTAGAACACAAAGTTGAGAGCAAGCAATAAGCTAATTTTGAAAGCAATAAGCTTGAAATACTAAAGAAAAAAAAAGCAGAAAGCACCAAAAAGGAAGGATTCACAGAAAGTTTCTTCGAAAATACGGTCAAGGATCTTCTATGAAGTTTTCCTCCACAAGCCGAACCGGTGCATTTTGATGGACGACAAGACGTGCGTCAAATTGGATACCAGTACTCTTCCGGGGCTGCAATTTTTCAACGCTGAGCAGAGAACAGAGGTGCGGTAAATCTGAACCGAAACAATTGGGTGAAAGGTGTTGGTGTGGCATGCCATTTGTTCCTGTGGCTTGAAGAGTTCTTCATATTTCACAACGGACACAATCAACGGTGAGAATTACAAAAAAGAATGCATCAATGTTTTGATCTGGTGTCTGAAGGAAAAAGTCGATTTTATCGCAAAATGCCAAAATCCCCCAAACTGCCCTGAATTTTCCTATTGAAAGATACTGGGCAGTAATTAAACGGCATCGTAAAAAAAATATGGAAGAGAAGCTAGCTCTGTTTGATTGCTTCAAGAAAATTAGATCCGCAGCACAGCGAAAAAATACGGAGAAAGTTGTGCTGAATCTAATGGAAGGTATCAAGAGAAAAGTCCGAGCGTCCTTCAGAAATGAGAAGTTTATATTTAAACTTACGTTAATTTGGTCATATGTATGTTGATTTTCATTTATATAAAGCAAACTTATGAATTCATTCACACATAAATATTTTCTTTTGAGAAACAGGTGTCCACTTTCTTTAAAGAACAATCCTTATCTCAGTCGTTTCTCCAAACATTTTTAAACTATTCGACCCAATAGTTTTTTTTAATCGAAGATGCCCATCATTACATTATCAATTATGTTCACATCAAGACTAAGCGTTCGATTCGATAGCCACTTCCAACACTGCCATCGTTTGATTTTCTGCATTGAACATAACCTTTATGGATCGGGAATTTTTCCGAACCTGCAAGCAATGAAACTGCCAAACGGAAGTGGATGAAAGATGAAGGATTTCTTCCGTTTGTTTGTGTGGAGCATGTGTTTCGTACCTACGTATGCTGTACTCCTTCCATTCAAAAAATAGAGGTAAACATCGACAATTCCGCCCAGCCTTATAAGTGAAGCAGATTGCAACATTCCTTTCAATATGGTACAATTGCAGTTTTTCGTTCAACAAACTGCGGAGGAAAACTACTGCAATTGCCAGTACAATACTTCCCAATCAAAACATACCTAGCTACTTGTATTCAATATGTTGACACCAACTATGATTTTGACAACAACAAACGGATGTAGTCGTTTTACAAGCAATTCCTTTGATCGATTCGCAAACAATGGTTGACAAAATTGCGCAAAAGAACCCGCAGATTGTTTTTTTTTTCCTTAATCTTTGTAAACGAAGCTTATTTCAACCAATCGAATCATTTGGTTTTCTGTCTCCGAAACATGTTTCTTTGAAGTAAACGAACAGAAATCTTCAAACGACGTATACGTACGAAGAGATGCTCGGCCGCTACAGTTTGGTGGAATTAGCGTCAAACAAGTAAGGATGGCAAAAACGATCAAAGCAGGAATTCTGCAGTCAGCCGTCGCCCTGATTGGTCGATTGGGACAAGCGGATGTTGGTTGATAGTGCAGTCTAGTATCACGCCCAATAGTAGCAACAGCAAGGAAAAATCAATCATCACAATCTGCTACCCGGAGCCGATTAAGGAACGATGCATGGGGCAATCGGGTCGATAGATGCTAGGAGCAAATATCAATCAAATAATGAATTCAATTTACACTCTGCGCAAATAGCGAGCGAGAGCAAGATTAGGAGTGGATGGGAGACGTGGATAATTGAAACTGGTAGCTACATGGCCCCACAGTAATCTTAAGCGTCGCCTAGATGAATGATGGGGGGCGGTGGAGAGGATGTAATCGATGAGAAGTCGTGGCTGCTGATTTGCAGTAAATGCGGGCGCCAATTTCGGTGTTTATTCTCTGTTGGTGCTATCTTCGCGTTTGATCTTGGCTGCTTTCGATTGCTGTGTGGCGTATCAGGATTTTAATCATAATCTTGAAAGACTTGATTTTTTTTTGAAGGTATAAATGGTTCAAAGGTATGAAACTACCGTTAAAAAAGAGTATCGATATTTTACAAAGATTATTTTTAAGGTTTTGAAAATGGCGTCTCACCAACAGGAGCTGCAAAATCTTATTTTGGACAAGTGGTTAGAAAATCCTAATAGTACACAGAAAACAATCGCGAGTTCAGTCGGAGTGACGCAACAAACGGTGTCTTTTGTCATCAGCAAGTTTCTACAAACCAAAATCAGAGGAAGCCAACCAAGCAGTCAAAAAGGGGAACACGAAACAAACAAGATGAGAAGCAAGTGGTGAAAGTATACAAGAGTGTACATGTTTGTCACCAGCCATATTTCTAGCACCGTCATAGCATTACCCTCTATATTTTGAAAGAGGCAAATCAAATCGGATAAGCATATCCTTGATGACAGAATACAGCGTTGCAGCGGTTGTAATTTCCACCTGGTAGATGTAAAAAGAATATCTTCGGCCTCCATCGAATTCGCGGTGAAAGATCCACGTTTCTAATAATCGCAAGTAGCTAACGAAGAAGAGAATGACTCAGAAAGTCCAGAATTTCGTTTTGAGTTCCATGACTACACCAGGTATACGATTTCACATTAACTACATCCTCATCCAATAAAACAAAAATTATCCTCCCACGCCCACCCCAACAACACAACAAACAACTTATTTTCCTTTTCTTCCCTTCCTTTCTTTATTCTCCCCCCCCCCCTCCTCCCCCCCCCCCCCCCCCTCCCTCCTTCCCCCTTCCCCCCCCCCCCCCTTACCTTCTCCCCCCCCCCCCCCCCACCAACAACCCCTTTCCCCACCCAAACACACACCCCCCCCACACACCACACAACATCCCAAACTATTTAACACCACCTTGTCCCCTTACCTTTCCCCCACCCCGTAAACCCCCACCCGTTGAACCACACCTTTTTTTTCCCCCCCCCCCATAAAATTCTTTCCCCCAAACCACCCTTTTTTTTCCTTTAAAATAATTAAAATTTCTCTTTTTTTTTTTTTTTATTACTTACATTCTTATAATAATTTAATAAAATCTACCTTTCCGCAAACTTTTTACAACGACAACTTCTTAGTACAAAAAATCAGTGGGGTTGTGTTTAACACACGACCGGTTGACGTAGACTACGTTAAACCGTTTGATTAGTTTCGTTAGTTTCGTAGCGGAACATTCACAGAAAAAAATAATAATGAATTTTAGCAGATGCGCAAAATTCATAATTACAAGCACACAAAACAAGCGTAAAAAAAGAAATTGTTTGCAATCTTTCATACAACAGACCTGATTTCAGTGATATCAGGTTTACATTTTAATGAAATATTCCATGAATTCAAGTCAAATCTAGCATTTCCTTTATACGCATTAGATAATGCAGAAAATTAAATGTTTATTTCAAACTATATTGCAACCCAAATAGTTTTTCCTTAACGAAACATTTCTAGACCAGACCGGGCAGGAGGACGCTGTATGTTAGTATGCATTATAAACCAGTAGTTGGCAAAATCCAGCATCTCAACCAGTAGTTGGCAACGTTTAAGTTTTGCCTGATAATCACGAGTTCATTCGGCATCGGTACATGGTCGGAGGATTTTCCATATGTTCAATTTTAACGCGCTTCCGAAATTTGCGCAAACGTTTGGCATCAAAACGATTAGACATCGTGCTCATTCTCACTTTCACAGTTTCTCAAAATTTATTTCTTCCTAGAAGTAAAACTCTATCTAACGCGAATCGTTAAAACAACAGAATTACTATTTATAACTGTATTAACTGGAGTATGCCGAGAATGTTACTTCGAAATATCCATTTAGAAAATCAAACGTAAAAAATGTCTTGATACTTGCCGGAACGCAACATTCTCTAAAATTTTCCGCGAAATAAAATACTTCTTTTGTTTGTAAAATTTTAAACACTTGAGTAAATAAAATGGCAATCGTATAAACCTCTAGTTGATTTGAGCAAAAATCTCACAAATAAATCAATCAAAATACGATCGAGTTATTAGCTTCCGGTGTTTTAATGTTCCGTGACGACAGCCAGTTGAACAATGTACACAATATGCTCAAGGTATACAACGAAGAGGGAACTTAAATTGTTTTAGCCACCGCTGGCTGTGAATTGGTAAGAACTTGGATAGTAATGTTGAATATATTCCAATCAAACAAACTCTTTCAAAATTGAATTAGTCGTCCTGAAAAGGACGGATTTTAAACTGTCCGCATAGTAATTAAAACCTTCTCGGTCTTTTGAAGAAGCAGGTTGTTTCAGCTGTTTCACGTTGCGCCTTACCAAAGATGGCTACCAACAAGATCACACACACAAGCACAACACAGGCTGGTAGCTGACTGCCTAGTACACCACTGCATAATTAATGGCTGCCTAGCAACGGTTGCCACCGCCAGCAGCCAATTCCAAAGTTGGCGCCTTGCCGCTCCGCTCTGCCGAATAAAGCACCCTCCAGGGTACATGCTATCGCCAGCTGCCAATGAATACTGGCTCGTTGCTCCGCACAGCTCCAGTACTGCGACACGAATGAGAAAATTTCTTTTATGTCGTTCAGTGCCGAATATGAGACCTCCCTTGCTCACATTTGAAATCTGTGATAGGAAAGTACTGTGAATTTATGAAATCCAGCATGAAAAACCAAATTATAAGACATCACCATTCATTTTCGTTACTTTCATTTGTTTTAAATTGTTAACGGATAATTTTAGATAATTGAATTAATATGCGGAAAAATTTCCATCCGATTGATGTAACAATTTTGAAAATCTATCGAGTATTTATGAAGTTATGAGCGTTTAATTTGTAACGATATTTTGTGACGGTCGATTATTCTTCGATTTTCAATTGACAATTCAATTTTTCATGACGGCAGCCATTTGTAAATTGTGCACAATGCTCAAGGTATGCAACGGAGAGAAAATTAAAATTGTTTTAGCCACCGCTGTCTGCCATTTGGTTAGTTGTTACATAAATTCAAATTAAACCAACTCTCTCAGATTTAGATTGGTCGTCCTGAAAAGGACGGATTTAAATTAGTCCTGCTCGGTCTTTTCACGAAGCAGGTTATTTCTGCCGTGCACGTTGCGCTTCAGATAAAGATGGCTACCAAGAATATCACACACACTCAAGCACCTTATTTAGCTCTTAGAGGTGGCGCCCACCGGCTGGCTACAAATCATCACCGGCTTTGGCAACCGACTGCCTAGCACACCACTGCAAATACAATGGCTGCCTAGCCAAGGGCTTGCTAGCAACAGTCTCAGAGCAATCGACAAGCTCACCACTGAACCTTCTGTGGCATGTTGCACCACCTGCTACGTTGGCTACGTTGGCTACGTTGGCAGCTTGCCGCTCCACACTGCAGGTTACATGCCATCGGGGTTACCTCCATCGCCAGCTGCCAATCCATAATGGCTCGTTGCTCCGCACAGCTCCAGTACTGCAACACTACTGAGTTAATTTGCGAAGGCGTACCCGTTTTATATCGTTCAGTGCTGCATATGAGCCCTCCGTTGCTTAAATTTGAAATCTGTGACAGTAAAGTACAGTGCATTTAGTAAATTTACTCTGAAAAATCGGCATTATAAGACATCACCTTAGGTTTTGGTTATTTTCAATAGCTTGAAATTGTTAACGGAAATTTTTTGATTATTGAATTGATACGCGGGAAAATTTACAACCGATTGATGTAAAAGTCTTGAAAATCTATCGAGCATTTATTAAGTTATTAGCGTTTAATTTGTAACAATATTTCGTGACGGTCGCTTATTTCTAGATTTTCAATTGACACCCTACCCTTCCCGTAAGACGTAGTCTACGTCAAAAAAAAAACACCCCAAACAAACCAAAAGAAAAACAAAAAAAAAAAAAAGGCCAAAAACAAACAGGGAAAACAAAAAACAAAAAAAACAACAAAACAAAATAAAAGGGCGCGTCACTCTCACTGAAACTGTTGGAGTAGAATTCGCAGCATCACAATCGAATCGGTAGGATAAAGAAAATGATAATGCTCGTTTCCTCCTAGACTCAGGCAGTCAATCAAACCATCGTCCAGTTTCAGCTTGAATGATACCCTAATGCTCGCTCCCAACCCAGTATTTATTATATATAATGTACATAATATGTCATAATATGCAGTATATGCAGTATGTAATAGAGCAATGAAATATACTATTATATTTAATTAAAATATGCCATGGTTGGAATTCGTCATCCTTTAATTTAAATATGGTTATAAATAAAATAATATGATGAAATAGTTAAAATTGTAATAATAGGCATATGATAATCATATGCAGCTTGATGCATCTTTACAGCTCAATCAGTGGCAGATGAATATAACTCTGGAATGTGAAGGTCTTAGTGCAATTAAATAAAACATAAACCATTTAATTAAACATGAATCAAAAAAATATGTATGTATTTATCACATATAGATATACATAATCAGCAGAATTGAAGAGCATTTATTAATTTTAATAATATTCAATGATTTAAATTCATAGAAAAACACCTTTAGATACAATGAAATCTGTACTATCTGGAATCTATTTCCTTTTAACCTTGAAGCAAATGAAATTTAATTATTATTATTAATCTTTTAGTAAATATTTTTAATATGATTATACTTATATATTTATATAATGATGATATGATGAAAATAATACGATGTTGTAATAGAATACACATAACAATTAAATGCACCTATTTGGCTCTTCTGCTGTGTTGTGAGATGATTGAAACTCTGAAATGGCAAAAATGTCCAAAGTGATATAATGAAAGAAAGTTGATCACCGGGCAGCTAAGCAGAATAGCAAAGAAAATTTGAGCAAACCATTAGCCGAATTAAATTTCATATGATTATGATTACTGGCCAAAAATGGAAGCTTAATATATCTTCAAAAAAGAAAAAAAAAACCAGAGAGAGAAAAAGAAAAATGAAATTTGAATTCTCCGATGAGTCTTGCTTTCTACTGGGCCCTTAAATAATTCTTTATATCTGTGCAATAGAAAATGAGGGGTCATAAACAACTTTAGTTTTTGAATTATTAATTTTTTATTTGGAAATTTTATTTAGTGGAATTTGTCGTATGATCCTATCTAAAACAACGTTAAAAACCATCCTATCTTTTCAAATACATATCGTGGGTTAGGTGGACTAAAACTTACGACGATGCATAAATGCGAACCTGAAAATAGCTTTAAAAATATTGTGAAGGGATGTTATGATATAAAATGATAGTAACAATTATATGTGTACTGTCTGCATGTCTGTAAACTGATGTCCAGCTGCAATTGTAGACGCACTTGCATTGTCATTGCCACGAAGGAAACAAAAAATTTAAAATTATGAAGTCAGAAGGACAACAGTGCCCAGGCTGCACTACCAGCTAAGTTCACAACCCTTAGCTGGCAGTCTTTGTCATCTCTTGACCCGTGGAAGCATGAGGTAGGAACTTGTGAGGACCAGTGCTATGTTGCGGGGACGCACGCTCCATCCCAGTTGTCTACTCACCATTTTGCAGCCCATTTCAGTCATAACATCGTAATGAGCATGAAAAATCAAGAAGGTTGAGCCGTCGAACTAATAGTTTTGATATAAAATTTTATCTGCTCTATAATTCGGGTTTCTCTGGAAGACATTGGGAGGGGCGCCGATGACCAGGCTGTTCAATTGTTTATTTCTGACCTAAAATAATCATGAGCATGAAACACCGACTGAGCCGTGGAAATCATGTTTTGGGTACAAAAATTGAATAATCCACATTACGGGTTCCTCCGGTGAAAGTTCCAAGGGCCACCGATAACCAGGGTGGTCAATGGTTTATTTTCAACCTGAAACAATCTTGGGCATGAAAAATCACGAAGATTATGCCGTCGAAATCATGATTTTGGTGCAAAAATTGAATAGATTGAATAGGGCCATAGATGACCAGGGTGGTCAATGGTAGTTGTGTTTGTTAGTGCTGTTACTATTGCGCCACGCGGACATAAATGATTAAATTAGAGTATGTTTCCGCTTTGTCGCGAGTGAATTGAATTGATTGTTATAAGCAGTTTGGAAGTCGATATAGAGTCGCCTCATAGCGGGGGATTTTGATTATTGACAGAGTGTGGAGAGAGAAAAAAGAAAACCAGTGCAATGTAGAAAACGGCCATTTTCTGGTCAGAAGCAAAGAATGAAGCTAAAGTGCGTGCGCGAGTGAGTGGCTGGCTTATAATTTCAGATGCACTCACCACGTGGTGTACAGATGGTGAGCTGTGAAGTTTTTTTTTTCGTTGCACAATGATTGTGAATTTTAAGTTAAATTTCTTCTCGGAAGTGCTTTTTACCTGTGATTTTCATTGTATTGCATTTGTGCGCGAAGTATTAGGATGATGTGAAAATATTTGCCGAATAGCGGAGTGGTACTTCTGCAGAGACATAAATGCATCCTTTCGCATGACAGGGAAGCCGTCCAAATGAAGACTGTACATCAACAACAATTTTTGGTGAGATCTATCTGATTATAACTAAATTTGAACGATACTGCTAAATACATGCCATCCTCAAAACAATAAGATTTGATGATGGAAGTGTATGTACAGTACCTATATCCATTTGATGTTCGTACTGTGTCTATGCGGGGCTTGTTGTAAGTGAAAGTGATCTCGGAATGGACGTGAGTAACCAGGCATTCTGAAATGGGTCACTGGAATTCAACAGAGCTATCACCTTCCAACACGCGGGCTAAAAATGTTTGTCGCGCCAACAACAGTTCGTTTAACTGCAAACATTTTTCTTCCATAAAAAAACTGCCGGACGGTGGGCGTTGGAGTGTATATACACACATACACACACCTACGATTTATAGCTAATTATATCGACTTTGCGGAAATAAAAGTAATCTCTGATTACTTGTCACTTCAAAACATGTTGGAAACCCCTTGGCCTGGATTGCAACTTCAGATGTGTATTCATATATATTTTGAACTTCACCTCTCTTCCGCTTAATCAAACAATCTGAAACTTTGCAAAATACTTCCTCCTGCGTAAGCATAAACATTCAAAAATTTAGAGATTATTGCGTCAACACAAGGTTACGGTTCATCAGATGTATATTAAAAGAAGGTAAAACATGGAAAAAGTGGTTTTTTAATGTTAATCTCACAACAGCGCCTATTTATCGTATGTAAAATTCTAGCACCTGAGGCCTACAAAACGGGTTTTTTGGATTTTTGAGATATATCCGTTGGTGAGGAAACGGTGGCCCTGAAAATCGCTAATATTTAAAGATTTTTTTTATTTTTATCATGTTTTATTTATAACGACTACCGTGACACCTCCTTTGCGCTGAACTGGCCGGCCTATCGTGCCGCAAGGGCTCAGAAGGGATTCTTGGTCAGGACCCAAAGCTTAGCGTCAGTTCCATTGTGGAAATATCACATCAACTAGTTTTTCCACCTGCTACTGAGAATCGTGTGCCTGGAGGTCACATAAAAAATTTTACTATTCACATTAGGTTTGTAGTTGCAGCGGGTTTTGGGATCATCCTTGCCTTAGATCCATCCTAAAAACATGGAAAGACATTACGAGAAATAGAAATACATTTTTTATCTTATTTTGTTGTTATGATATGATAGTGGATTATTGCATATAAATTGATTTCAGGTTATCAAAATTTGGGATGTACTGTCTTTTTCATAATGTATTTCAGGTCTACCAGGTAATCAGGTATTGTAAAATAATTTAAATTTAAAATTTCTTCTTTTTTCTCATGGCTGTCATACATTGTCTAAATTTTCTGGTTCATAATGGATGCGCAAGTTTGTCTACAAAATTGCAACAAAAAAGCAGTCGGTACACTAGCCATTTGGCTAGTGTCTGATTTTACAGTTCAATCTTTGTCATAACCTTATCATAACTCACAATATCGTTATATATGATAATATTGTTTTATTTATGTTACTTCATAGATGATTTAAACATTACTTATTGGTTTTTTATGTCCATTTGTCTTTTACTCTTTTTCAATTAAATCTTCCTTGTTTTTTTTTAACTCAGGAACAATAACTATAAGGTCAGCAAAAAAAAAATGCGGATTGTTGTTATAAAATCAGCATCAAGCAGCAAATACTGACCATGGCAAGAGTAAATTTAAATTTAAATGTTAGTTTTGTAAAATTTCAACAGATTTAACATACTTTTTTACGATACCTCAAATCAAGATTTTGGTGAATTGCTGCTATCGCTGAAAACGAACGAAACATTCTTAAACGCGGAACAAAACAACTCTACACTTTAACACATTAAAAAATTTCTTGCATTTCATGATCAACAAAATGAAGATCATATGTCATAGATAAAAATGCTTGTAGTATTTTTCATTTACATAAATATAAGCAATATTATATAAATATTTCATGGGAATGGAAGGGACCATCAGGGCGCCCGATTGAAGTACTCTGGATGGGGAGAGTGGGAATGCTAACTCCCCATTGCTAACAGCTTGTGAATGGAGGGCGGTCTCCACCCATTGGGGCATCCTCATGTTAGAAAGCTCGCTCTTATGACCAATTTTTCAATCTTGTTGTTGGAAGGAGATTCTTTATATCCCTGTGGAAACCTATAAGTGATGTTGCCTATCAGTCCGCTCAACCCGTTTCTGGCCCTTCATACCGTGGCATGATGAGGATAATCCGTAGTTATTAAAGCTTGTTTAAGTCTAGCAAAGAGGAGAGCAAATTGCTGTCGGACTTAGTTTCCGTGCTACAATGGGTGGTAGTACATATCTTACATCATATCATACATAACGTCTACCAGAACACATCCCGCAGAGGTTTCGTGTCGCGAGCTGAAATGTGTCAGGATAAGGTTGGAAGTATTCTGACAAACGATGGTGAGATGACCGAAAGGTGGAAGCAGCACTTCGATGAACATCTGAATGGAGTACAGGAAGAGGACCTAAGGGCAGCGAAGAAAGTGCCTTCGGCGATGCAGCAAGTGAGATGTACTACTCCCGAGGATAAATGAAGTTGAGGATGCTATCAAGCAGCTGAAGAATAACAAATCGGTTGGAAGGGATAGACTCGGTTTGCCAATTGCCTGCATTGACTGATAGTCAGGGTTTGGGATACCGAACACCCGAACAGGATGGGGTTATATGCCCTATCTAAAAAAGGGCGATAAACTGGACTGCGAACTGTCACCACTACCAGCAAATAGATTCGTGGGAAGTTATTAAGCCAGCTTAATCGAAGGCCGGTCTACATTGGCTGCATATGATAGAGTTGACTGAAAAGTGCTATGGAAGATCATGGACGAGAACGGCTTTCAGAGAAAGCTGAACAGACTAATGAAAGCTACGACGGATGGAATCCAGTGCTGTGTGAGGATATCGGGTTCATTTGTGGCATTCAACATGCAGGCATGATTCTCACCAGATCCTGTCTTTACTTTGTCTATGACGTGGACATTGTCGGCAAAACATTTAAGGCGGTGGAAGAGCACTACAACAGACTAAAACGCGAAGCGGTGTGAAGATCGGGTTGAAGAAAAATACGTCCAAAATGAAGTATATGCTGTCCTGTGGACCGAGCACAACATAGCCCGACTAGGCAGCAGTGTATCGATCGAAGGCGATGAGTTCGAGGTAGTTGATGAATTTGTCTATTTCGGCTCAGTGGTTACTGCGGACAGTAATACGGATTCTACAAGCAACATCGCTAGTGGTGGACCACTGCACCCTTGGTGTTTTGGTGGTGCGTACGATCTACGGTGGAGTGCAGGTGGAAGACAGAACGTGGAGGAGGCGAATGAACCAAAAATTATATCAGTTGCAGGAAGAACCTCCCATCGTACGCACCGCAAAAATCGGTCGACTACGATGGGCTGGGCATGTCGTAAGAATGTCGAAAGACAGCATAGCTAAAGTGATTCTCGAAACGAACCGATAGGCACAAGAAGTAGAGGCGTGCAACGAACAAGGTGGATCAATCAAGTAGAACGTGACTTTCGGACCCTCCGCAAACAGCGAGGCTGGTGAGGTGCAGTTATGGATTGAATAGCATGGAGACAACTACAGCACAGGCCACACCAGCTTTGGTCTGATTGGTTAGGTAAGTACGCAGAAACCTCCTTTGGAAAGGGGTTGCGGTTTTCGCGAACTGGCTCTTAATGGCTTGCGACAAATATGACTATCGTCCATATGGCAACTGTCCGTATCGCTAAGCACTTTATGGCAACTCTATCGACACCTTCTGTTCCACTTTTTATAGCTAATTATATCGACAATTTATGATTGAAATTGGTTACATCATTACCCACCCAATTTCAACCACACAGGCACCCCCTTTTTCAGCGAGTGTTTAAAATGTATCAGCTGCAGAAAGGATTATGGTATCGTCTTTTTCTGCAATGAAGACTGAGGCAACATGTGAGGTAGAATGCGATTGGTAAAACAAAAATATGTGTAAACAACGCTTCCAACTCCCTTGATTGCCACTGTGTCCGGCCAACCTCCGATGATGTCGGTAACAACCGCCAAAATGGGAAACAGTTACGAATAAAAAACATTTATTTGTCAAACTCTGGCTTTGGCCCTCAAGTGCTCAAGTGTTACTGAACGATGAAAAACTTCTTATGGGAAATTGTGAAGCAGGGCATGAAATGGTGAGAAATTTGATTATTTTTGTAGAAATTTATTCGCTTATAACAATTCTTGGGAATGTACTTGTCTTGTCATGTCTTGTACTATTTTTTCTCGTTTATAATTTCAATGTTCATTTATATTTCAAATTCCCGATCATTTCAGAATCTACCTTCTTCTTGATTCATTGACATTTCTCCTTTTCATTCCACCACACCTTTCTCATTTTCGCCTTTGCACTTGAGATAGGTGCAGAAGTGTAAATGTCTGCAGCTAAATTATTGGAAAGTAAATAGTCGCAGTTTGGAGTTTCCAAGCATGTCTCATCCCTGGAGCATCCCCATTCCGCTTTAACTCTCTCAACCACTGCGCCGGCATGACAATGGTGCATATTGAACGGTGGGAGGAATTGGCCGAATGAAGGAAGCAGCCAACTTTGCCTCCTCTGCAGCAGAAACAGCAGCAGCCAAAGTGCATTCGAGGATGAAATATTTCTTCGACAATGCCCTTTCGTCCGTACGCTAAGGGGACCTTTGGGAATCTATCGGTGTGTTGGTTGTTCAAGCTTGACACTCGAACCGAACAACGAACGGAACGGAACGGTACAAGAACACTCTCTTCTAAGCGGCCCGGGAAGATTCGTTAATGCGGAGACGTGTCCTGCTTGAGCCGCTGCACTTCAAATGCTGCCAATGGATGCTTTCGCCGGTATGAAGACGCCTTTCTCTATCTCGGAATGGCTTTGTAAGCAGTTGATAATTACGATTTATATTCTCCCGTGGTGCCATAAATTGCACATGGAACTGCTACGATGACAACACGTAAAAGAGGACCGAAAATGTAATAACGGTCCTTATGTGGGTTTTCTGGTAGGAAGCGGCATTTTAGTTCGGTTCATTTAAGATTTGATAAAAAGTACCAATTTTCGCTTCTTTGTGTGAGTTGTAATAGTTTAATTGTTTTGCTGATGAATTCATCCCTAATTTATCTTTTTCAACGTTTCGATCCTGAACCCATCTCCAAACAGGACGGAAGCCATCAGTGGGGTTGTGTACAAGACACGACCGGTTGACGTAGACTACGTTAAACCTAGTGATGCATTATAATGTCAGGGAAATTCTGTGGCTGGCGACTATTAGCGTTGCACTTATTCGTGCTAGTAGCACACCTTTACCGATAGAAACAGTTTAAGTCACACTATGATGGGTGCTGCTCTTATGGTACATTAGACCAGCTAAAACGTTAAGGAAATCGAAATATATATAAATATATTAGATTTCGCAGAAGAAAGAGAGTGAGTTTTATAAAATATTCATTATTCTTTGCAATGGGTATGGGAGAAAATGTTGGTTAATATATGATAATATCTTATAAATATAAATATAAACACCTGAGAAAATAATCACGCATTAAAACATGTTCAGCGCATTATTTATATCGATATCATGTGTAGGTTCGTATGATGTAAAAGCACGCGGCGCATGTCATCACCAGAATACAATTAATACTATGTTGAAATTTATTAAGACAGGGAGCGATAACATAGAGAGATATTCAATTGCTATGCTGGCATGCACTTTGCCAAATTGATTTAAATTTAATAAATATCAATTTCTTACCTCGAGTTGAAGGACCTTCTCCAGCGTCCCAACTAGTTGTTGGCAACGCATTACCTCTTGCTGCTTTCAATTTAGCCCAATAACTACGAGCTTGCTCGGCATCGGTGCATGGTCGTTTCGGAGGATTTCCTGTATGTTCGCTCTTTATGCGCTTCCTGAATCTGCGCAAGCGTTCTGGATCAAATCGGTTAGGCATTCTCACTTTCACTATGTTTCTCAAACAGTTTTTCTTCCTAGAGGTAGGACTCTATCCAACGCGAATCGTTAACACAATAGAACAACTGTTTATAACACACTACTAATTGGATTTTGCAGAGAATGTTGGTTCGGAATATCATGTTCGACATCGAAAATGGTGTCCGTGATAGGGAATTTGTGTGGTTTACGGTATGCGACGAAGGGAAAACAAGTTTTGCTAATACCACTGGCTGTTAATCGACAATTTGAAACGAAAATCCCAATCAAACAAACTCTCAAGCTGAGAATATTAAATTGAAAGTAGCAAAGATGGATTTGTATCTGGTAGGATTTTTCGGTGAAAATAAATCAAAGCACCGGCAGGCTTTGATTTATTTTCACTGATATTATGGATCCGCTGCATAGCACACTGTTGCCTAGTAACGACTTGGCAAAATCCAATATGACTGCCAATCGACCGAAATGTAAGATAAACTCTTATTCAAATAACTCTCTTAAATTAGAAATTGAATAGATTTATTGATTCATCGCGGGTTGCGCCAACCAGCTAGGAAAATTTTTTCACCGACGGAGAATTGTCCTGCTCGCCTTCCATGGAGGCTCTCCCGCAAACAGTAGCGTTTTTGCAGTCGTGACGAACAAATCGGCACTAGATTAAATGGCGCACAAATAGAACGAAATATTAATTTAATTCTTTTTCGCCGATGATCTCAATTTTTTTCGTGTAATAAGTTCTCCACGCGACTGTGTCGCTTTACAAGAGGATATTAACACATTGTTAATCTGGTGTAGCGACAATGGCATGCGTGTTACTAAAGATAAATGCAAAGTTATATCCTTCACTCGCTCCAACAATCCCGCTCATCACCAGTACAGCATGGAGTCTGCGCATCTGGATCGTGTGGCTTCAATCTGCGACCTGGGAGTTACCATCGATGCCAAGCTACAGTTCAATCAGCATGTGGGAATCACGACTGCTAAAGCCTTCTCAGTGTTAGGGCTAATCCGACGGCACGGCTCTGAGTTTACTGACATTTATGCTTTAAAATCACTCTATTGCAGTTTGGTGCGGAGCATCCTTAAGTATGTGGCCCCCGTTTGGTCTCCTTATTATGTGGCACCCATAGTTTCCATTGAACGCGTACAGAGGAAGTTCGTTCGTTTCGCACTTCGTTCACTTCCTTGGAATGACCCGAACAATCTCCCTCCTTACTCGGACCGTTGCAAACTGATAAGTTTGGATCTACTGACTGACAGGCGTGTTAAAATGCAGCGTCTGCAGGTCTTTGACATCCTTATCGGCGTTATTGACTGCCCTGCGCTGCTTGAGCAGATTTCACTGAACGTTCCACCTCGTCGACTTCGAAATTATCCGATGCTTGCTGTTCCTTATCACCGCACTAACTATGGATATAATAACCCGTTTGATTCGTGTCTTCGAACTTTCAATGCTGTATGTGACGAATTCGACTTTGATATATCCAAAAATGTTTATAAAAATCGAATAAGTACAATTGTTTAGACTTGAAGTTATTTTAAACTAGCATTAAGTAGTTCAGTCTGTACGATTATTTTTATCGAAGACGGTGATAATAATAAATAATACATAATAATAAACAACTCTCTGAACTGGATTGGTTGTCCTCAAAAGGACAAATTATTTATTAGTGGGTTGCGCCAACCAGCTGGGTAAAATTTTCCCGACGGCTCGCCCTCCATGAAGGCGTTTTTGCAGTTGCGGCGAACGAATCGGCACCATGATGTTAGGTGCACAAACCAAACGAAATAAAAGTTTAATTCTTGCATGAACAACTCTTTTAATTAAATTGGTTGTCCTCAAAAGGACAGATTATCAATTTATGGATTGCGCCAACCAGCTAGGTAAAATTTTTACCAACGGCTCGCCCTCCATCGAGCACCGAACTAAATTTAAGATTAGTTCATTAATAAACAACTCTTTTATTTTAATTTATTGTCCTCAAAAGGACAGATTATTTCCACCTACTGCTGCTCGCCCCCAAGGACGCTTTCCCCCAAACAGCAGCGTTTTCGAAGTCACGGCGAAACAATCGCCATGGTGAGGTAAAATGGCGGCTTGCACAAACCGACGCGATTGTGCGCCCTCATAATCCGCAATTTTCCTCATCGCGACGATCGCTGTTTGGTAGAGCCTTGGTTCTTACCACCACCAGCTGCTACGCGAACACCAGCTGCCGCTGCGACCAGCTCCGCTGCCGGACGAATAAAGCAGCTGCGACCAGCTGCCTGCGACCAACTACCAGCGATCAGCTCTGCACAGCTTCAATGCTGCCAAACGAATGAGGCAAATTTTTCCTATGTGTACGTTTTATACCGTTCTCAGCTGCATGCGAGACGTACATGGAGCGACGAATGACATGATTGGTTAAAGTCCCTCTCTAATACAAAGAACAAGAAGATGATGCAAGACGTTCCTTGCTTCGATTTGAAAACTGTGATAGGAAATTTGGTAAATTTACTCTGCAAAATGACATTATAAGACATCACCTTATATTTGCGTTATTTTCAATAGTTTACTATTGTTTGAGAATAATGTTTGACAATTGAATTGGAGCGCGGTAAAATTTCCGACCGATTGAGGAAGAAATCATGTAAATCTATCGTTGATTATTTGAGTTATTCGCGTACAAAACGTACGGTTTTTCGTGACGGTCGCAATATTTTAGATTTTCATTTGACACCCTACCCTTGCCGTAAGACGTAGTCTACGTCAAAAGAAAAACACACCCAAAAAAAAGTTAAACACGTTTACAGAAAAAAACCCAAATAGAATCAATTTAATACTATATTTAAAAATAAAAAAACCAGTTGCAAATTTCAACTACCACCAATTTTATTATAACCCAAAAAAACACCTTTAAGTGTTCAACAGGGTACTCGGGTACCCACCAAATTCAAATGACTGTAACTCTGGCAATTATTGATCAATTTAAATTTTTGCTCCAATTTCTATCTTTGAAATGTAATTAGGATAGTATAGAGAAAATTTTCAACAACATGTCTTATAAAAAAAAACTTGCATTGATATTTAATTTTTGATATTAGGAATGATCTATTCTGTTTTCAGCTGTTCCAGGACTAGTAAGATATTATAACTTATCTAAATTTTTAGTTTTTCCAATAACAATCCAGTAGATGTTAGGTATATTTTATATATAGCGACTGTATTCGATGAAATTTGGACACACAAAATAGGTCACCAAAAATTTTCATTGAGCCCGATTCTTTTCAAACTTTCTGGAAATAAAGTACTACTAAATGGTTAAGTTTTGACATCATTGGTTTATTGAACCTCTTCTCCCAACCCAAATGCCCGCACCTTTGCCTTGACCCCTTTCATAACATTTTGGGCAATGATAGGACCGACTTGCTTACTTATTTTTAACCACACTTTCTTTAGTTCAAGTTCATTTTCTATCAGTTTAGGAGTTTTAACGAGCTTTGCCTTCATGATTGCCCAACATTTTGGGTTGACGTCTTTTGGTACAAAAACTACATTATTATCTTTGTACCAGTCTAAGACGGGCCGGGCATAGTGGCAAGATGCCAAATCCGGCCAAAACAGTGTCGGGCCATCGTGAGATCTCAAGAAGGGCAGAAGTCGTTTTTGGAGGCATTCGTCCTTGTAGATTTGTCCGTTGACGTTTCCAGAGGTGGATGAAAGGCTGACTCATTTTGCCACATCTGCAGATCGCTTGCCAGACAAGGAATTTTTTGGCGAATTTCGACAGTTTCTTCTTCCGTACACTCTCCGGAACGGCCAACTTAGAGGTGGCGACGTAGTGTTCCTGTCCTGGCATTTGTTTGGTGTCCTTTCCTGGCATTAAGTAGGTCTCATCGTCCATCACAATGCAGAACGGTTTTGTGAGCCACTCCATGTACAGTTTTCTTGCACGAGTTTTGGCCACCGAGTTCTGTTTATCGCTCCGGTTCGGTGCCTTCTGGACCTTGTACACATGTAATCCAGAACGTTTCATTGTTTTCTGCACAAAACAAACTGAAACTTTCGCCTTTTTCGCAACATCCCTGATCGAAATGTTGGGATAACACTTAAATTGGTTCAATACCATCCTGGCCTTCTCCGGATTTGATGTGCCACATGTTTTGCCACTACCATTTTTCCGCTTGGTTGTCTTACGGTCCTTGAACGTTTTGATCACATGAGATACGGTTGAATGTGCGATTCCGAGCTGTTTTCCGATCCATCGATGAGAAGCGTTTGGGTTTTCGAAGTGAGTGCCCAAAATTTGTTGGCGCACTATTTCTTCATTCGAAGCCATCACTGAAATCACTCGACCAATTTTCACGAAACTCATTACACAATTGACACAACACAATGAAATACATTCAGTTAAAATTTCAATAATTTTTACCCACACGCTAAAAAGTTAAGAACAATTGCGTGTGTCCAAATTTCATCTTTACGAGTATTATGTTTTCCTATTGACTTACTGTAGCCGCTTTTTACATTATCAAGTAATTTAATTTGCTCCAAAAATTTCATTCAAGTTTGCAATTTGAATAAATAATATGTTTGTCTTTTATAATATCTTAATTGTTTTATGTGAGAAAAGTAAGACCTTGTAAGGAACGAGCAAAGTATTTGTATTTTAGTTTTTGAACCATAACATATTTCATCAGCCAATAAAAGCATGTGAGTCTTTTGCGCATAACAAGCAGTGAAATATGCGTTTGAAAGTTTTATCCATTGAATATATGATAAAACACAGAGACTGATATGCTTTTATGGTAAGTTATTTAATTTTTTTTTTCTAGGAACAGTAGAAATTTGCAATATCTCAGCACATTCACTAGTACCAATGAAAACTTTAATAAATTTATTAATTGAATCTTTGCTTCATTAAAGCCGTGAAATTTTGTACATTTTGTATCTTAACATTTTTTTAAAATCATAGTTTTTGCCTAAATTTTCTCCTGTTCCTAAAAAAAAAAAAAAAAAACCAAAACAAACAACAAAATAACTGGGATTGTGGGGGGGGGGGGAGGGGGTTATGTCAGCCAAAGGCAGTCGAAGGATTTGTTGACTGGACAAGGGATCGTGGAGTTGACAGTCCCTTGTCATGAGAAGAAACGTGGCCTTCTGGTCGTAGTCTTCCGAAGGTCCTCATTGAAATCGGCTGGCCCTGCTACACCAAGCTATCACGTAGGTTATTTTCTCGGGGCAACCTGCTGAAGATAGTCCTGCAGACATAGTTAATCCTTGCACTAATGGTGAGTTCTTATCACATCTCATCATGTGCTTCACAAAACTCATTATACTTTAAAGGAATAAATGTGTTCAGTTCGATGCCAAGACACAGTAAACACGTGCCAACACTTTCAGAATTTAAAAGACTAACGACTGTTCCAGAAAGTGTAAGCACACCTTATTTTAACGGTCACTTTGAATATAATGAAATATTTCAACATATTTTTACTGCGTCCTTTTGTTTGCACATTTCTGAATGACATAGCATCAAAAAAATGCTCAGTTTTGTGTTACTTATCAAAATGCGCAGACTTACTCCGGAATAATGAAAAAGTATCGTGCACAAATGGTGCACTGTGAGCGGACTCTCCTTGAGAAAATTAACCAATGCAGAGAGTGTTAGCGTCGGAGCGGAACGATCTGCGAATCGACAATATAGAGAAAAGTGTACGTTTGACGATGCGCCGAAGAGTGGTCGGAAATCCGGTCCTGTTAGTCCGGATATCGATAAAAAGATCAGGGATGCCTACAAGCGAAAACCAGCGACTTCCGTTCGGGATGTTGCGAAAAAACAAGGGACCTCGTCGAGTAACGTCATGCGTGCCAAAGAAAGACTTGGGCTAAAAACATACCGAAAGCAGAAAAAACCCAAAATTAACCCAAAACAGGCCGCGTCCGTGAAACCACGGGCCCGCAAACTCTACGATTCGTTATTGTGTAGAAATTCTGGGTGTTTAATAATGGACGATGAAAAGTTTGTGAAACTAGATTACAAAACGCTTCCCGGACCACAATTTTATACTGTAAGCAAAGACAAAGACATCCCCGAAACGGAGAAGGCAATTTTTACCGAAAAATTCGGTAAAAAGGTTATGGTTTGGCAGGCAATATGCGAGTGTGGTAAAACATCTAGTCCGTACATCACAACGGAGACGATGAACACTCAGAAAAACGTTAAGGAATGTCTCCAGAAGCGATTATTGCCGATGATCAGGCAGCACGAAGGTCAAGTAGTGTTTTGGCCTGATTTGGCGTCATGTCATTACGTAGAGGACACTTGAGAATGGTACAAAAGTCAAAATGTATGTTTCGTGCCGAAAGACATGAATCCGCCGAACTGTCCGCAGGCACGGCCACTTTTTGGGCTTTAACCAAAACAAAGCTTTGAAAATTCATAAAACCAGCGGACGACATCCAAAAATTTAAAAAAGATTGACCAAAAGTGGTCAAAACGGTGGAAAGTACCACTGTGCAGAAGCTAATGGGTCATGTTCGAGGAAAAGTTAGGAGTCTTGGCAATGATTAAATATTTTGATTAAACGAGTGTAATATATCATATAAAACACAAATACAAATATGACTTGCCAAATAAAATTATTAAAACTAAAAAAAACATGATTGTTTTGTTATTTTGAAAGTGTGCTTATACTTTCTGGAACAGTCTATAGCATTTGTATCGTTTTTGTCACAGTTATACCAACAACAGGTAGTGACCCGAGTCGATGTTCCCGCCACGATTTCTTCTAACGTCGAATATGTCCATCAATCAAAACGCGGTCGATTTGCGATTCTGTCTGCTGCGGTGATTTCCAATTGTACTAATACTGGAGGTTGTGTTGTATGCAGATTCGGTAATATTCTTGGATTTGGCGAATTCAATAAATCACTGATGAGCGCTAAACTTTTCAATAGTCGGCATAAACTCCACCTCGTGGCCTGGATTTGATCAGGGGTCGTATTCACATTCTAGCTGCGTGTAAGCTGCTTCCAGAGTGTAGGATATACACGCTGATAATGCTGAAGTTGAAGAACCGACCCTTGATCTTCAACCTGCTCATTTTTTCGTTGATCGGCCACCACCTGTTTCGTAGATTACGCATTTCTGTACTTCATTCACCACTAAGAATGCTGTTCCCAGCTCACGTGTCATGCCACAGTTCTGATAGAAGGTGTGATTGCCTCAAACAGTACGCACCATAGATCCTCTCCAACACACCTCCTGCAGTACATTGGACAGATGTAATTGAGGGTTCTGCAGTTCCACGTACCAAGTATCCCTATTTGCTTATCCTGTTTTTCCGCTCTGGTTTTCACCAATTGGTCCGGTCCGCATTAACCTGTTGACGTTCTTTTTTTTTTTTTCCCCCCCCCACCCCCCCCCCCCCCCCCCCTCCCCCACCAAAATACATATATATTTACCACCCCGCCCCCCCAGGAAGCTACAACCACCCCCCCCCACCTGGGGACCGCTCCTTTTTTCTACCCCCCCCATATACAGAAAAGGAGGCCTCGTTTTTTTTGTGGTTTTTCCCCCCACACCCACCTCAAAAAAGTTTGTTTAAGCCGCCCCTCCCCCCCATCCCCCACCGCCTTTTTCAATTTATTTTTCCCCCCAAAAACAAAACTTGTCAACCTTTAGAGAAAGTTTCCCCTTCCAAACACCCATCGCATCATTTAACTAGGATTATATCGCATCATTTAACTAGGATTATACCGACTAATCTGTCGCTGTGTCGTCCTATCGAGGATTTTGACGTAGACTACGTCTTACGGGAAGGGTAGGGTGTCAATTGAAAATCTAAAAATCAGCGACCGTCACGAAATATCGTTACAAATTAAACGCTAATAACTTAATAAATGCTCAATAGATTTTCAAGATGTTTACATCAATCGATTGGAAATTTTCCCGCGTATCAATTCAATTATCAAACATTATCCGTTAACAATTTCAAGCTATTGAAAATAACCAAAATATGAGATGATGTCTCATAGTGCTGATTTTTCAGAGTAAATTTACTCAATGCACTCAATTTTACTATCACAGATTTCAAATGTAAGCAAGGGAGGTCTCATATGCAGCAGTGAACGATATAAAACGGGTACACCTTCGCAAATTTTCTCATTCGTGCTGCAGTACTGAAGCTGTGTGGAGCATCGTATGGATTGGCAGCTGGCGCCAGGCGATAGCATGTACCCTGGAGGGTGCACTAGCTTCATTCAGCGGAGCGGCAAGACGCCAATTTAGATTTGGCAGCTGGCTGTGGCAATCACCATAGAAAGTGCACTGGCGACCTACCAATTGGTCAGGTAGCTGATTGCACTGCAGTCTGTTGTTACCAAGCCGTTGGCTAGGCAACCGTTGCTAGGCAGCCATACATTATGCTGTGGTGTGCTAGGCAGTCGGTTGCTTGGGCAAATAATGTCTTTGTAGCTAGCCGGTGGGTGCAACCACGAGAAGCGAAATAAGGTGCTTATGTGTGTGTGATATTTCGTAGACATCTTTTCGTATTTGAATGTTTGTTCGATTTGAATGTTTGGTTCTTACCGGTTGGCTGACAGCGGTGGCTAAAACAATATTATTTTTCTCTTTGTTGCATACCTTGAGCATTTTGTACAATTTACAAATGGCTACCGTCACGAAAAATTTAAACACCGGACGCTAAGAACTCGAATGTTTCTTGATTGATTTATTTTTGAGACTGCTCTAATCAAGAAATTTATACGATTGCCATTCTATTTACTCAGGTATATAAAGTTTTACAAATAAAAGATTAATATATTTCGCATACATATTCATCAATCGGTGTATGAAAATTTTAAAGAATGATGCGTTCTGGCATGTTTCAAGAAATTCCTTATCACGGACAATGTTTTGATTCTCGAACATGCACATTTCAATGAGTACTGTTATGAATTGTTATTCTGTTGTGTTAACGATTCGCGTTGGATAGCGTTTTACTTCTAGAAAGAAATAAGTTTTGAGAAACTGTAAAAGGGTGAATTAGTGCAATGCCTATTCGTTTTGATGCCAACCGTTTGCGCAAATTTCGGAAGCGCGTTAAGATCGAACATTCGAAAAATCCTCCGAATTGACCATGTACCGATGCCAAGCAAACTCGAGGTTATCGGGCGAAACTGGAAGCAACCTAAGGTAATGCGTTGCTTACTACTGGTCGGAAAGCTAGAGCTAGGGCCTTAAACTCGAGGTGGGAAATAACATCAAGTGGTCAACCAACTTGACAAAGTGCAAATACTTTTCAAATGCTTTCTAAAGAATGTACAATAGATTTTTGCTAACATACTTACTATCTAATGCTGGTCTAACGAACTTTGAGGACAAACATCAACCCTATTTCGGTCAGACTAGGCCTTACGGTAAGGGTAGAGGTCAAATCAACATTTAAAAATAACTGAAACAGTGTGAACTCTTAAAGCTTTATCATTTAACAATAGATTTTCGAGATTACGCGATATGGATAATGGTCTCCAGCTGGTCGATCATATCAACACAATCACTACAGGCAGCACAATTGTTGCCCCTTCATCATACTAACATTCAAACCAAACGTCCCTTTCCACGGCTGCCAAATAATTTCTTAGAAGCGAATCATAGCATGTTCTAACATACTTTCTCACTTATTTATGCTAACCCAACGTCCCATTAGAACAGTACCTGAGCACTAATCAAACGGTTTAACGAAGTCTACGTCAACCGGTCGTGTGTTAAACACAACCCCACTGATTTTTTTGCTTCTTTATTGAGCCCCAAGGGTAATTGGAAGGCCAAGGATATGAAGCAACTCATCAACAGGACCAGAAGCAACATCCAGAAAATTGATGATTCTTTGTTGATGTTTTCCGAGCCATTTTTTTTTTCATTCCCACTATCTGGTGGCCACCCGTTACTGGTGTGGTATGCCTCTAAGCCTTCGCGATAGTGGATTCGCTGCATTGTACTACGGACGGCGTCATACTTTTCACTCAAATCGCAATCGGACATACCTGGGTTGCTTCTGATGGATCTTACGACCTTTTCGTAGAGCTGACGGTTGGCAGTTCTACTCTGGCGTTCACTTTGAGGCTTCCGAGTCTTCGCCGAGGTTTCTCTTTTCGTTTTGCACACGTGCCATCCGGTGTTTCTAGGAAAATTCAACACTTTAGCTAGCTTGAACGCGAACCACGATGGATTTTTTAGGTAACTGTGCACGATTTGTTTTCAACGCTCTTCTGGAATGGTGACTGTCTCAAAAACGGGGCTAAAAAAGAACACTGTTATTTTTTTTTTGTTATGGTCAACAAATATACGTCAAAAGCTTCCTAAAAAGTCCACAAAAAGCGCTGTAATATGCAAAAGAATTTGTTCAATTTATAAGTGGGCCATGCTTTAAAAGTGGTAAAAATGCTAAGAACAGGCTGTTCATTTGTTTCTGTCAAAATAAGTCTTTGATCAGCTTAAATGGTGGCTTGACATCAGTTCATTTCTAATTATTAGATTCTGACCTCCTTTCACCAAGTATACAAGAAATCACCGTATTTGCACTAATAGCACAGCCTCGTGTATTCATCTGGTGTCACAACGTAGACAACCAATTGACCAAGGCTATGCCGTTGTTGGTGTTAATGGTTTTGCTTATTCTGCCGATGAGACATGAAGGTATCGAACGCTTAAAATTCGACGCACTTCAACTGACAGTCTAGTCTCTGGTTCTTCCGACCGGAAAATATTTCACGGCGATGCTCAGTGATCGGAAAAGCCTTTTTTCACGGCAGAATTAATAACTCCTAAGGGATACGTTTCCGAATCATGGTATTTTCTACAAAGTTTTCCACCTTTTTTTATAGTTGCGTAGTTCCAAACTTAACCGCTAGGGCCTCGCCGTTGCTAACTTTTGAACGAAACACAATAGAAGGGTGATGTCATAATGTCAATTTTGTAGGGAATATAATTTTCAGCAACTTTGCTGAAGACACAATTTTTCTAGTTCTTCATTCGACCATGTAAGAGCTATTTTTCTGCTTTGAATCAGGGTGTCTCTAAAAAACAGAGTTTTTTTATTATAAATTTTTTGTTTCTCATTTTGAGAAAAAATTGTCTCCAAATAAAATATAGAAAACGTTATTGCGCACATTTTTTAATTTCAGATTATCATTTAAAATTTACGGGTAATTTTAACTTAAAATATGCTATTTTTAAATCGTTCAATTCGGACATGATTTTCGTTAAAATTACCCCTAACTTTTGAACAATAAAATATACCCAAACACTTAGTTCGGCCAAAACATGCATCATATTTCTCTTCACTTCGTTTGAAGATCATTTTTTCCTAACAATTGAAACTTAAGAGTTAGAATGAAAAAACTGATTTTTAAGGGAACACCCTAATCTAAACCGGCAAAATAGCTCCGAATTAAAGCTCTGCACAAGCGTCGGACGCTTCAGTCTTGAATGAACAGTCTGTAGCGTGTTTTATTGGCCCTAGCGGTAAAGTTTGGAACTATGGAATTATAACCAAAAGATGGAAACCGTTGTTTAAATACAACTTTGTAGAAGGCACCACCCAAGTAGCACACTACGGGCATAATTAGCAATAGAAACTAGATTTTGACTTAGCAAGTCAAAATTAATGATATCACAACCTAATGGCAACAAGTGTGTTACTAGGGCATGATTCGGAAACGTAATCCGTAGGAGTTATGAATTTCACCGTGAAAAATCAGTGGGGTTGTGTACAAGACAGGACCGGTTGACGTAGACTACGTTAAACCAAGTGATGCATTATAATGTCAGGGAAATTCTGTGTGGCTATTATTAGCGTTAAAATTATTCGTGCCGGTCGCTTACCCTTACCGATAGAAGCAGTTTAAGTCACAATATGACGGGTGCTGCTCTTATGGTACATTAGACCAGCTAAAACGTTAAGGAAATCGAAATATATAAAATATATTAGATCTCGCAGAAGAAAGAGAGTGAGTTTTATAAAATATCGTTATTCTTTGCAATGGGTATGGGAGAAAAGGTTGGTTAATATATGATAATATCTTATAAATATAAAATAAACACCTGAGAAAATAATCACGCATTAAAACATGTTCAGCGCATTATTATATCGATATCATGTGTAGGTTCGTATGATGTAAAAGCACGCGGCGCATGTCATCACCAGAATACAATTAATACTATGTTGAAATTTATTAAGACAGGAGCGATAACATAGAGAGATATTCAATTGCTATGCTGACATGCACTTTGTCAAATTGATTTAAATTTAATAAAATCAATTTCCTACCTCGATTGAAGGACTATTTCGCTCTTTATGCGCTTCCTGAATCTCCAAGCGTTCTGGATCAAATCGGTTAGGCATTCTCACTTTCACTATGTTTCTCAAACAGTTTTCTTCCTAGAGGTAGGACTCTATCCAACGCGAATCGTTAACACAACAGAACAACTATTTATAACACACTACTAATTGAATTTACAGAAATGTTGGTTCGGAATATCTTGTTCGACATCGAAAATGGTGTCCGTGATAGGGAATTTGTGTGGTAAGGTATGCGACGAAGGGAAAACAAGTTTTGCTAATACCACTGGCTGCCAATCGAAAATTTGAAACGAAAATCCCAAATCAATAGACTGCCAACGACCGAAATGTAAGATTAACTCTATCAAATAACTCTCTAAATAGAAATTGAATAGATTTATTGATTCATCGCGGGTTGCGCCAAACAGCTAAAATTTTTTCACCGACGGAGAATTGTCCGGCTCGCCTTCCATGGAGGCTCTCCCGCAAACAGTAGCGTTTTGCAGTGGTGACGAACAAATCGGCACTAGATTAAATGGCGCACAAACCGAACGAAATATTAATTTAATTCTTATATAAACAACTCTCTGAACTGAATTGGTTGTCCTCAAAGGACAGATTATTTATTAGTGGGTTGCACCAACCAGCTGGGTAAAATTTCCAGTTTTGCAGTTGCGGCGAATGAATCGGCACCATGATATAGGCGCACAAACCAAACGAAATAAAAGTTAATTCTTATAAAACAACTCTTTTAATTAAATTGGTTGTCCTCAAAAGGACAGATTATCAATTTATGGATTGCGCCAAAAAGCTGGGAAATTTTTTACCGACGGCTCGCCCTCCATCGAGCATCGAACTAAATTTTTATTAACAACTCTTTTATTTTAATTTATTTTCCTCAAATGGACAGATTATTCCATCTACTGCTGCTCGCCCCCAAGGACGCTTTCCCCCAAACAGCAGCGTTTTCGAAGTCGCGGCGAAACAATCGCCACGATGAGGTAAGATGGCGGCTTGCACAAAGCGACGCGATTGTGCGCCCCCATAATCCGCCATTTTACCTCATCGCGACGATCGCTGTTTGGGAGAGCCTTGGTACTTACCACCGCCAGCTGCTACGCGACCACCATCTGCTACGCGACTACCAGCTGCCTCTGCGACCAGCTCCGCTGCCGGACGAATGCAGCAGCTGCGACCAACTGCCTGCGACCAGCTGCCTGCGACCAGCTACCTGCGACCAGCTCCGAACAGCTTCAATGTTGCCAAACGAATGAGGCAAATTTTTCCTAAGTATGTGTTTTATACCGTTCTCAGCTGCATGCGAGACGTACATGGAGAGACGAATGACATGATTGGTTAAAGTCCCTCTCTAATACAAAGAACAAGAAGATGATGCAAGACGTTCCTTGCTTCGATTTGAAAACTGTGATAGGAAATTTGGTAAATTTACTCTGCAAAATTACATTATAAGACATCACCTTTTTTGTTTTTTATTTTTTTTTTTTTGAGGATATTTTTTAATTATAGTGGCGGGGAATATTTCCCCCCTGGTGGGGGAATCATAAATTTTTGGTTGTTTTTTGGGTTTCGCGTACAAAACCGGTTTTTCGGGCGCATTTTTGAATTTCATTTGACACCCTACCCTTCCTAGACGTAGTCTACGTCAAAAAGTCTTTTCCGATCACTGTCCGATGGTTGCTGGACGCCACATGCAACGAACAGCAAAGCTGCCACGAACAAATTCTGCGAGATGATTACTTTAAAAAAAAAAAATAACCAAGTTTATGACTGGTAATCTGATAACCAGTTGAATTATGACAGACATCGGTTTTAATTACCAAGCCATTGGGAATTTTAAAGTGCTTGAAATTCATATTTTTATGAACTGTGGGTGTTGCATAATCTTCAAATATAAGCAATGCCATTTTATCTTAACTCAACAACCAACATACGATTCATAAGCCACAACGCATTAGCTCACTACTACCAACTAGAGTGTTGCCAAATCAAATCATAATATCCATCAGAGGTTGAAATTTGACACCTTTTGAAATGATTCCCACGGTAATTTTCAGCAACACTACGACGAACGTAGCAACCCTAGCATAACCCTTGGGGAGTAATTCGCATCGTGAGAATCAATCATAATGTAACAGCTGCGTGTGAAATCAACCCCCACCCCATAGACATCCGACGAACCGCACCCAACAGTTCCACGAACCGACCCAGATACTACATCTAAGGATGAATAACCCCTTCGCTGATTATTCCAATCAACCTCTGGGTTGAACCAAAACTCCTACTCCCAAAAAGCACCCTCTCCACCCCTATTCCCGCTCACTACATCCTAGTCATAAAAAAAGGGAAAATTACGGACCACGGGGTATCACGAAAAAAAGCTCCAAAAGTGGGGAGAAGCTTTCACCCCGATTTGTTGCTGTTGCTTCCAACCAACGACGGCGATGAACGTGTAACAGTCCGTTACTGCTGCACAAGAATGTCGTCGGGTGTGCGTGAATACAATGTTGTTGAACTCTGGAGCATTCTTCCTTTCTGCATTGGATCATAAATACTAAGCCACTGGAAGCACGCGGAAGTGCATTCTTGCCGTTCATGCGTGTACCGAACTGGAAGAATCATTCACAATTTTCACTTCCCCCATCCAATGCTGATGCCAGCGAATGGAAGACGAAGGTGTTTCGTTGATTGTATGCACGCTGATGAAGCTGGAGTGCCGATCAGAGTTGCTTCCGTGTGCAGTCGTTATCTTTGTGTGAGATTTTTGGCAGTTGTGCAACATTGTGATTGGTTTCGTAAAATATCATTTTCTTGGTGTTGCAGTTGCAGGAATGGATACAACACATTCCGTTGCACTTTTATTCAGTTTCACCACTAGGGTGATGTGAGAATTTCTTAGTCTGGTGCGAGGTATTTGCTTTGTGAAGGATAGCTGATTGAGAATTGTGTGGGTGTGTGTCCGCCGAAGCCTCATTATTTTTTTATCTCGTAAAGGGCGAGTTGATTATTGTTACGACACTTTCAAACTAAAGTAGCTTTTTTTGAGCTTTATAGAAATCAACCGAATTGTATGTCTTAACAAACTGAAGAGTCAAGCGCGAAAGGATTTTTTCACAAATATGAAAAATCCTAGGTTTTTGCATCATGTCTCGGGAAACCTGCTGACGTCAAGCCTCCTATCTAGGCAAGAGTATCCCAAGAAACAATTATCGGTCGAAGATATGCCTCTCGGATCTATGTTGTTATGCTGTTCTTCAAGTCTCGTTCATCCAGAAATTGAGAATCTATTCAAAACTACCAGTCAAACAAGCATAGTCAAATACTTGTAAATGCAGCCAACTTTGTTCCGTTGTTCAACCGTTAAAACACTTTGGGCAGTATCTTGTTCAACGTGTTCAATGTTTCATAAGTATAGTTTTAGTAAATATTTTTGTATAAATGTCACAGAAGCTGGTTGGGAGCTCTATAGCTGATGGTCAATAGGATCAACAAAAACAAATATTATTTAACATTACTTCTTATACAATACATACAAAACATGTTACACAAGGTCTAATAATACCACAAGGAAGTTTGAACATTTATTTGTGCTTGTAAATTGGCAGCATGTGACGTTTCTTTGTCAGCAACTGTTGAAATTAATCAACGAAAAGAAGATTCAGTTATTTTAATCTTAGTTTCCATTGAATCTACGTGCTGAGTTTCAAAGCAATTAATCGACATAGTTCATCAAGAATAATCTTTTGTAAAACAACTCCCGATGACGATGAGGCTCAAACTCATGACCGTTTGATTTTCATCTCCACTGGCATATGCACAAATTTATTTAAGGCTAGATGATTTGGTATGTTGGGTGCTATTTGGATTCGGCTTTGCGGCTTTCCGAATCAAGAATTTTCCACTGATGTGTTACATAAACATCGGTTACATGATTTTAATTAACATTCAAATTGCGTTAATAACCTAGCTGACCAATGTGTGCAGCAATCTAATTTGCAATTCTTTTAAAACGGTCAATAAGAAGTAAAGAAAAAAAGAACTAAGTTGAAAGACAGTTCAGTTTTCTGGGAAACAGATATTTCACCACTCTCGTCAGAGTGCCTCAAACGATCCAGAATGTGCAATGGCAATTTAGATTGAATCATGAAAATAACAGAAAAGCATATTCTTTAGTTAACAAATTAAATTGATCTTCCTGACAAGAACGTTGGCCATGGTTAGAAACGTTGGCCATCGTTAGAAATTAATATCCCTCTCCAGTTTTCTTGGACAGCAGGATACCATCATGTGCTATATTCACTCCGGATAGTAGTTTGTTTTCCTTCTCGTTGCTGCAAATGGTACACTGCAGGGGGCCTTCTTTAGCTCAGTCAAAAAGCGTTGCTACAAAGCAACACCATGCTGGAGGTGGCTGGGTTCGATTCCCGGTCTGGTTTAGGAATTTTTCGTTAGGGAAAATTCTCGACTCCCTGGGCATAAGGTATGGTTGTACTTGCCACACAACCATTCTGCTTAGAACACTTAGTTGAGAGCAAGCAATAAGCTAATTGTGAAAACAATAAGCCTGAAACTCTAAGAAAGAAGAAGAATTGGAAAGATTCTGTACTTCTTGTTGTCACGAGCGATGTCCTTTCATCGAAAATTTTAATGACAGGTTTTTCAATCACTGCAGCCAACACGCTCGTTCTAGTTGCCCTTCTAGAGAAGACGGTGAATGCAACTATCACAAAAGGTAAAGCCTGTCCACGTTAAATTTCGGACACTTTTCTTTCAGAGTAGATTTTGATTTATTTATCGGATCGCTGAAAAGTTTCACTTATATGACAGCTGAAACTATCCACTCTTTATTTCGTTGTACATTGTTACAAATTAAACGCTTATAACTTAATAAATGCTCGAGAGATTTTCAAGATGTTTACATCAGTCGATGGTAAATTTCTCACAGATTTCAAATGTGAGCAAGGGAGGTCTCATATTCAGCAGTGATCGATATAAAAGGGGTACACCTTTGCAAATTTTCTCATTCGAGTGCTTACGCTTTTCATGTTCGGGCGTGTTTCGACGTTTTTCGAGCGCTTCAGTACGAAATAGTTATGAATTATTGCAATTTTTCTTCACCGGTTCGTGGAGTGAACTTAAAAAGAATTTTGTTTGCAAACAGTACATTTTTATTATACTAGTGACTGCATATTGCAGTATTTCTAAAGAAGACAGTGACTTTCAGTTGTAGTGATGGCAACGAGTTTGTGGTGGGACCCCGGGCTTCTTTCCTCAGCAACGGATGGACGGCCAACAGTTCCGGCATGGATGGGCGGCGTCAGCATCGGTCAGCTACAAATTTTTTCGTTGTATGCTACCGTAGCCGATACGAAGCTGAGACCATTCGTCGTTGGAAAATCAATAGAAGACCTAGTTGGTGAAATTGAATCAACGACGGCAGAAGCTAACGGATCCAAATACGAGCTGCACGAGCGTGATGCTGGTCAGGTACGGAAGTTGTTAAACATGAAGACGTTGTTTGATGGCACAGCGCTAAATGTGGAACTTCATCCAATCCTGAACAAACGGCGATGCGTGATTACGTGTCGTGAAATAGTGAAGGAAACTGATGAGGAACTGCTTAAGTGGATGGCAAATGACGGCGTTGTTGGAATTAAAAGAATTACTCGTATGCAGGATGGCGTAAGAATTAACACTCCTACGATTATTCTCACCATCAACGGCGCTGCTGTACCTGAATAGATCAAGGTAGGTCCGCTCATAATTAGTACTAGAATCTGTATTCCTGACCCAATAATCTGCTATCGGTTCTTCGAGTACGGACACTCCAAGTTCCGATGCAAGACCGATCCGAGATGCAGGAACTGTTCCAAGGTGCACGACTTGGAAGTCGAATGCTGATCTGCCCCTTTCTGCTTACACTGCAATGGGAATCATGGTCCAGCAAGCAGGACATGCCCGGTCTACGCAACGGAAAAGGAAATCGTAAGACTGCGCTTGGCGAAAGGCACACGTATCAAGAAGCTACGAAGCAATTGAAGGCTGGAGATGGATCATACGCAGCTGTTAGCCAGGTTCAACAGCGTCTGGTTAACGCTCGTATTAACTCTCAAGCAGCTGAGGAGATTAAAGGCAAGCACATACTTATCAAACAGCTTCAGGAAACCATTGTCAAACTCACCACCAGGATCGATCATCTGGAGAATAAAAATACAAGCAAGAAGGAGAAGAAGCGAGCCAAACGGAACCAGGTTAAGGTAGTAGAGGAAACTGACTCCAACGCCAAACAGATGATCACCGGAAAGACGAGCGGATCATCAGTTCAAATAGTCGGCACTTCCTCTCAGGTAAGTGAAACTTCCTCTCAAATAAATGTTACCTCAAGAAAGTCAAGCGTTCCTCAAGGACAACACAAACAGCACTACACTACAGAAATCATTCCCCCAAATCTTAAAAAGAATCCTACTCACATTAACACGGCTATCAGACCAATGCAATGCTCCAAGGACTCTCTGACTCTGGATCCCTCTCAAACTCCTCGCAATGGCCAACACAATAGACCCAGTCAATAACAATTTTCGTTCCTACCCATCGTCTCCCCCTATTACCCTTGCTTTGCAATGGAACTTATTAGGACTTCGCGTCAGACTACCGGAATTACAACTGCTTATAAATAAATTCAACCCCATAGCTCTGGCATTAAACGAAATAATGACACCTCAATCTAAAATCACCTAATTTTATTAAAGGTTACAATCTGTACATCTGTGAAAACCCTGATAACCCTTCCACAACAGGCTCTGCTATTGCTATCAAATCTGACATCCCTCACCGGCAAATCGATATAGGTTCCCCTCTACAAAAACTTGCCTTTTGAAATAGATGTCCTATTTAAAGTAACCCTAGTATCCATCTACATTTCTCCCTCACACCAATCCAATCAATCCAATCAAACCCTTAAATCCCGTCTAACCAAGATCCTAGACAAAATCACCTCCCCAGTTCTTTTGATGGGCGACTTCAACGGACACTCCACTTTTTTGGGGGAGTAAGTCCAATGATTGAATAGGACTTATAGTGGAGCAATTAATCGATGAATATGGTTTAACACTCTTGAACGATGGAAGCCATACCAGAATGAGTCCATCATCAGGCGAATCCTCAGCCCTTGATCTCTCCATCTGTTCAAATAATCTTGGTTCTCGGTTATCTTGGATGGTTCATGATGTCTGTTGTGGAAGCGATCATCTTCCCTTTGTAATCTCTCTGAATAGACCCCCCCCCCCCTCGTTTATATCTTGCCGTCCTACATGGAAATATGCGTTTGCCGATTGGACCAACTACCAAAATGATTTTTTTGACCATTTTACTAGGACTCCTCCATCATGTCCTGATGAATTTGTAAAACAACTATTTAAAATCGGTCAACACCATATCCCTAGGACCAGCGGAATTCCTGGCAGGAAGTCTGTTCCCTGGTGGAACCCTGAAGTTCGGTCCGCTATCAAACTCCGCCGGAAAAAAAATAAGAGCTCTTCAGAGAGTTGCAGTGGGAAATCGCAAGGAATCTATAGCTTTTGTTGAATTTGAAAATGCTAGGAATGCAGCAAGAACCGAAGTCATGAAAGCCAACCAAGATAGCTGGGAACAATTCATCTCCACTATAACCATCGAAAGCTCTTCGAAAAAACTGTGGAATAAAATCCACAGATTATATGGTGACAAAAGTAGACAACCCATAAAACTCCGTATAAGTAACCAAATCACCGATAATCCTTTCACTATCTCTGAAAAGCTCGCAGATCATTTTTCCCAATCATTCTCCTCCTCTTATTACTCTCCGCAGCTTCTAACCCAAAAAACAATCCAATAATCCTCCCCTATCAAATTCGATGATGACAATAATCTAGAATATAATCAGGATTTTTCCTTCGAAGAGCTAGACTGGGCCCTGCGCAAAGTACATGTAACAGCCGCCGGCCCTGATGATGTAGGCTATCCTCTTCTCAACAATCTTCCTCTCATTGGCAAAACCACATGAATATCTATATTTAATAACATTTGGAACAAAGGCGAGATACCTGAATCCTGGAAGGAAGGACTCGTAGTTCCTATCCCTAAACCAAACAAAGATCAAAATAATGCTGACAGCTTCCGCCCCATCATCCATTTAAACTGCATAGGAAAGATTCTTCAGAAGATGGTAAACAGACATCTCATAACTTTTCTCGAATCCAAAGGTTTACTAGACAACCGGCAGTTCGCTTTCTGTCCAGACAAATCCACCGACGACTATCTCACTGAACTGGAGGATATTATTGACTCTCACCTGGAGAGGGGAATGGATGGTGACGTTGTCCCTCTTGATCTCTCAAAAACATACGACCGTGCGTGGCGTTTCCCTATCCTCAAGTCTCTTGAGGAATGGGGAATCAAAGGTCGCATGGGTCGTTACGTACAAAGCTTTCTGGAAGACATGAGATTCAGGGTCAACATTGGCCATAACCGATCTGAGTTGAGATGTCAAGAAAACGGTATCCCTCAAGGATCAGTGATAGCCCCTACCCTGTTTCTTATTTGAATGCAATCCTTGTTCATAAACATCCCTTCCAATGTCTACATTCTTGTTTTTGCCGACGACATCACCATTATCACTTACCATTACTATAAGACCCTGGCCAGGAAAAACCTGCAGTCTGCTGTGAACTGTGCGGTCAAATGGGCCGATCAATATGGGTTCCTCTTATCCCCCGAAAAATCCCAACTACTCCACATAAGTGCCAATAGGAAAAAGACGAGCAAACTCCCCGACATTACCTTAAACAGTTCTCCTATCATTCCCAAACAATAAAATTCTTGGAGTCTACCGTAACCGGACACTCGGTTTTGGTCATCACTTTGATGTCGTTCGTAAAATTAACGAAAGTCGATTACAGCTTCTAAAATTGTTAGGATCCAGGATTCCCTGCGCACACAGAAAGATCCTTATACAGGTTATTAATAGCTGGCTCCTTCCAAAGATGTTCTATGGTGTCAGCTTTTATAGCAGAGGTGGTGATTAGATATATAAAAAGCTACGCCCACTGTACAATAAAGCATTCCGCTATGCTTCGGGCGTTTTCATCACTAGTCCCATCTCTGCTTTAATGGCTGAATGTGGTCAACTCCCATTTGAACACTATATGGCGGAACCATTCCTTTATCATTCCTCGTTAGATAAATTTAATTCATTATTGACTTCGAATTCCCAAACAGACTCTGAACAATCTATAAAGCGATAAGGTTTAACTACCGTAACTGCGTTGCAATGTTCCGCTACAAAATTAGCGAAAGTAAACAAACGGTTTAACGTGGTCTACGTCAACCGGTCGTGTGTTAAACATAACCCCTCTGATTTTTAATACCGCAATGCATAGGATAAAGAACGTGTCGAAATTCCCGAAGAAGTATTTGATTTGGCAGGCCATATGTAATTGTGGTCTAAAATCTAAAAGTTTCGTCTCTACCTGCACTATCAATAAGGATGTGTACGAGAAAGAATGTCTATAAAAGTAGTTGCTACCGTTTATCAGAAACAACGACCCTCCAGCTCTGTTTTGGTGTCTTGTCACTATGAGAAATCCGTCCTGGGTTGGAATAAGGTACAAGAGGTCAAATGTGTGCCAAAAACAGCAAATTAACCAAACTGTCCAGAATTTAGCCAATACTGGGCTCTAGTTAAGCGGAAACTCTTTGAAACTTAGAAGAAAGAAAATGGTACCGATGATTTCAAGAGAAGATGGAGAATCGTCACGGCGGGTGTATCTGAGGATACCGTACGGAACCTTATGACGAGTGTACCACAGAAAGTTTGAGAATTTTACAAAAAGAATGATTAACATTTCAATCAACTGTTTCTTATGTAGATATAACTCTATTATTGTGAAATAAACAATCGGTTGAATTATGTTTAAATTTTTGTTGCTGCTATTATTTTGGTATCCGAAATTTAACGTGGACATGCTTTATTCGTATGGCGTGACTTTGCCTTCTCTCATGTGCCACAGCCCGCCCGATCGTGGCACGAGAGTTAAAGAAAATTATTGAAATCCTCCGCTACAAGCTGATATCTAACACTGAAATAATTTTAGTTCGACGCCCGTATTTTATACTAGCGTTCAGTAGCATAGTCCATAAGAGATCTCATAAATGTGGAATAAGGCAAAATTAAGTAAAGAGGCCTGGAAAACTGTTCATTTATAATTTGAAACACTGGAAAAAAAAACCAAACATGGAAGGAGATTCTCTATCCTTACCGTGGGTTTTAAATATGTGCTGCCGCATACGGGTCCACATTTCCGTTTTTGACTGTTCATCCAACGAAATAGTGAGGATTACAATCGTGTACAGTGTGATCTTGCCATTGAGATGAACTGTTCGCCATGGCAAGTCCTACACTGGGGGTGGCTTTCTGTCACATCACATCACATCACAACACTAGAAAATTAACTACACAACTATTTTATAAATATATTATGGTCCTAAACTAGGTCTTTTAGTTTTCGAAGAAATGAAAATTCTCAGAGACATGAGTGGAAATCTCACACAGGAAAGGATTCCCTCAAAAGAAAACTGCTCTGTTCCTATAAATGACGATGGCAGTCTTTTTCTTGGTCCATTTCTTCTTCTGGTCTGCTTCCTTCATTGGTTCCGGTGTTTGATTAAATTTTGACTGTCCACCAAATATCTGGATAATTATCCATATGAATCTTCATACGGTTCTACGGCTCTTATATATGAAAGCTGCATGTAAGATTATTGGTATCATTGGCCGTCAGCATTACTCGGCTATTTGTACGCAAAATACAGTCGCCTTTAATTTTTACAATTTTGAATTCCTAAGAATAAAATTGAGAGTCGTAAAAATCTCAGAAGGATTGAAGAAAGTTTCAAAAATCAATCAATAAATGATCAAGTTGAAAGCTTCCTGAGTTTCAATTTTTCGTGTCGGTCACCATTTTTTAAATGTTCATTTGGAATTCTACCCTTGCATGATAGATATCTGCGAATTGAAATAGTAAAGAAGCCGTTCAAATATCCGAGCCGTGTGTGCATTTAAACACATTTCGTTTAACATTTGAAAAGTGGCTTCAAATGGTAAGTTGACAACTTCGAAGGAGGGTGCGACCGACCGCTCGTCCTCACAAGTTCCTACCTCACGCCTCCACGAGTCATATGAATACAAAAGACTGCCAGCTGAAACATAGAGACGCTGGTTGGCAAAGCATTTATTAATAATTTCAGCACGCTTTAGAGTCATTGGCATCGAAAGCTCTCAAATAATAACTGAGGAAGTGCCTTTAGAACACTAAGTTGCGAGCAAGTAATCAGCAATTTGTGTTATCAATAAGCTTGAAATGCTAAATATAATAACGCTTTAAAATCATCTTTACATTCCAAAACCATTTAAAAGCTTGGGGAAACGTGACAGGCATCAAAGGGTCAATTTGTTTTTCAGCATTTCAGTATAACATTTAATTTAAAAATGCACTTCTTAACTTCAACTACTATATTCATTAAATTATCGCATGTGCTTATAAGCAATGTAGGATTATATTTTAATGTTGTGTTCAATGGTATTATGGTATTATGCTAAGCTACGTCATTTATTTCAGAAATCATCAAACCGGATTCTTCAATCACTCCAGTTGCTATCTCTGAAATGTTACTAGAAAGTATGAAGAAAAAATATTACAGCATGTCTTATAAAATAATATCTTTTATTGAAATTTTATCTTTGATATTTGGGATGATCTATTTTGTTTTCAGCTTTTCCAGTACTAGTAGGATATTAATTCATATCTAATTTTTATTTATTTTTCAGTAACCATCCATCGGATACATCCAATTTTGATTCAAGTTTGAAATTTGAATAAATTAGAATTTTTGTCTATATTATTGTGCACAAAATAACCTAAATATTTAATAGCATATAACGGGGAAAGGTAGGGACCATCAGGGCACCCAAGTAAAACGATCCATCCATCTATTGGGTTTATTCTGTCAATCGAGGGCTCGATTCAAGTACTGTCAGTGTGAACTTGCTTTTGTCAGGAGACTCTCTTGCCTATATACGCGGGTTTCACGTAAGATTCTCAGCTTACGGGCCCACCCGAACGTCTTTGGCCCTTCATAAAGGAGCATGATGATCACTGACAACTATAGAATCCTGATCAAATCGTTTTTCAGATTATTCCACTGCTATGGAAAGTTACCTTGCTACAATAGATGGTAGTATTATATCATCATCATCATCATCATCATTTTGCGTAACATTTGAAAAGGATCTATCTCCGTTGATCGATTCTCTTCATCGAATTCCTGTTCTGTTAATAACGCGACTGCAAAATCATTTTCCAAGTATTCTTCGCAGAGCCAAGAATTTGATGGTATAGCTGTGATACGTCAAAGAGATTGTTGATGAAGTGAATCGAACAACGAAGACAGACCCTTTTCAAATGAATCTTATAGTCCATATGTTGTGGTAAAATTGTAGTTGATCCTTACTACAGGTTCCCCCAAAAATGTTCCGGGAGTGGCCAATGTAGCCAACGGCTTTCTCATGTCAATCATGAATTATGGAAAATCATGAAGATAGAGCTGCCGCACGGCATGTCTTGGAATAAAATCGTAAATGGCCTCTACTACATGTTCTCCCGAGGACGTTCCGATGGTTCCGAGAGTGATCTATATCAATATCAATATACATTGCATCTACTTTACGTTTATAATAAGTTTTGGATGAAAAATCAAGAAGAAAGAGCTGTCACATGGCATGTTTAGAGTAAAATAAAGAATTAACCGCATTCAGGACCCTTCATCAGCACATGTTTCACGGAAATGGCCATTTCTCGGTCAATTTAAGGCCGATTCCTGTAATCAACATTTCATTCCCTTGGGAAAAGGTTTGTATTTACGTATGTTTACAAAAAAAAAAAAATGTATGACAACGGCATCTTGTACAAAATCTTATCACAATTTCCCATTCGAATAGCTTCTAGTTAGAGCACTATAAAGTTGATCAAAAATTTGCTAGTCCAGATTATTTTGTCCATCCCCTGTATATAAATATAATACTTGGCTCTGTAAAGTTGATTCTATTGAGCCTGTACAAATAAAAGATTATAAAAAACCAATCGGGCACACTGTAGGCAGTCCTTATTATTGCAACGCAAAAGCATTTCATATTAACTAAATTAATGACAAACATTCTGCCAACACTCCGCAATGTCACCCACATTGGATCAGCTGCATCATCATCATCGTCATTACCATCGCAACACGCAACACGCGACATTACAACATTCCATCACATCGATAGAATTCGGTTAACGGTATAGTTGTAACAGAACCAGCTGATGTACCTTCCACTGAGGGTAACGTTTATCCTTGGATGGTGGAAATTCCTTCACAATCTCACTAAAGGGTCAGCAGGACGCGTTCATGCACTAGTGTGTGCACGTTCTTTCGCTTGTGTGCGTCAGTAACGGGTATCGAACGCGCATGCACCACCCATCGGCATCGGTTATCCTTCGTCTGCTACAGTCGTCACCGTCGTCGTCGTCGTCGTCGTCGTCGTCTATTCGTGCCGGGGCGCTCCCAGTTTCCAGTTTTTCCCAAAAATGTGTTCACTCGCTGAACTGGAAAAACAGATCTCGTTTTCTCGTACGAAGCTAGATGCTGGGAAAATTTTACGAACGCGTGTTCATTCTTAGGTGAACTGACCCACGCCGGTCCGCGGTGGAGAGCTTTTCCGAAGTGTTACGGTTCTGCGGGTGAGTGAGATGGAAGCAGTTCGGTTTTACCGTGATTCAACCCGGCTGGCTGGTACAATGACTTCGGATGTTTCCTTACGTTTTAGGAATGGGTTCCGGGAGGGAAGGTTGAGGAATTTGTTGGCAGCAGCAGTAGCCGGGAATCGCGAATCCCGACGACGACGAGACCGGCTCTTGGCGGCTCGTGAAAGCATCCGAGAATTTGCTCTAAATTTCTGGGCTTAGTCCCAGTTCGCACGTTGACGGAAGCGGTATTGTAACTAGACCAGGGGCCCCGGTAGCGTAACCTAGAGTCTGTCTCTGCTGCTGCTGGAGTATAGTAGAAGCTTTGACCCTGGACCGAACCGGGCTGGGCTGGGTGTGCTGTGATGGGTGTGTGTAAGAGTGAGATGCTGGCGCTCCCTTTGAGGGTGATAAAAACTGGCTAGAACAGTAGAGATACGACGTCGGTTTGGGAAAGTTCAGGCAGTGTGCATCAAGTCAGTGTTGTGTGAGCAAGCCTAGAAAGGTAGTGTGCTGAAAGTGTAATCCACCCACTATTCAAGATTCCTTCTTGCTGAATTGAGTGTACGATAAATTGTTTCGCGTTTCAGTCACTTGTGGCTAGTAGTAATGTAGTGAATGCATCAGCGATGAGTCCTCAAGAGAAGTGAAGCTCCCTTTTTCATTTCCTCGATTAGATTCCCCTAATTGGTCTATTCATCACGTTTCGTGAGATAAACAGTTGGTTGATTTAATTATGTCATCAACTCATCCCAGAAAGCAGAACGACGTCCGTTGCGTGTTGAAGCGAAGTGATGAATGAAACTACATAGCCCTGGCTAACGATGGGCGGTAAGCAGAGACAGGCTAATTTATTAACTGGCAATTAGACACCCGAGGCATGTCTTTCCCTTTGCGAAAAAATGCCACGAAAGACGCTCATCTTCTCGCGCGTTCTGATATCTTAATCCTCACGGTGAAATTCCTCCCACTTCCTATCCCTCGGACTCAATTGAAGATGACGACGCAACAGCAGCTATTAATAACATTCTACCAGTAGCGAAGAAAACAGTGGCTATTTTCGGCCGGACGAAAACATGAGACGGTGCTATTTTTATTCAACACACCAAATTATAATTCACCTAAACGGGACGCATTCTTGGCGAATAAAAAAACATGCAGCACTTCGACGCCGATCGGCCTCATCAAAACATTCCGTGAGTCAATGACCAACTGGTGCCGCTTTAGCAGAGGAAGAAGAAAGTGAAAATCTTGACTGTTGTTTGCAAACGTTAAGGGAAATGCAAGTGGCAGCACGGTGGCGAACCTGCACGAGATAAATCATTATGATGCCCGATGATGCTGATGACGATGTCTGTGATGTCATCAATTGAAAGCACACAAATACGCATGCTCGAACCGATCACGGCTTGGTAGACTTTTTTATTGCCAGGCAACGGACTCGGAAGAAGGAAAATTGCTTAAGAAATCGGTAAGTGGTCGATATTTTTGAGTTGGTGAATGTGATGGCGAAATTTTGGTTCAAAACAGATTTGTTATAAATGTAAGTTCAATTTCTGAAAACAAATGTTCAATGATTGATTGAGGGGCCTGCAGATGGAATTGAAAACACAAATATCTTTTCGTTGTTTGGGGAAATAGATTTCTGATACTTGGGGAAGCGAAAACCTTATCTTACTTTGGGTAGTGAAGAATGAAGAGTGATTGATTACCTCATTCTTGAACGAATATTGATGAATATTTCCAGGACGCATCAATTTGCTACACTTTGCTTCGATTGAACTGGTTTATTTCTATGTAAAATTAAAATGTCAGGGTTTTCAGCTGAAAGCTTTCAAAGCTTGTAGACTACTTGAAAAATCATCAAAAATCAGGAAGCATCAGAGAATTCAAACGACATTAAGAAAAAAATAAAAAATATCACTGGATATTCTAAACAATGCAAAAAATCCAAAATATTTAGTATTGCAAAACAAATTAAAAAAAAAAAGTTCAATGAAACTGATGGAAAATTTGAAATATTATATTCAACTATTGTTCGTGTTTTTTAATACATCCGTATGTGATATTATTTTTCAAATTATTAGAACATATTTATGGTCGAATATATGACAGTTTTTGACCTTAAGTTTAACTTCTCAGGTGGCGTTTGAACAATAAGTGTACGTATTATAGATTGTAGATAAAGAGTACAATCGGACTTGCATGTGCAATTACATTTCTTTTGGGATTGTAAGGCCAATGTTTGTAAACAATAAATGACCACGACTCTACAATTTATGGTAAAATTCGCTTTGATAGATATTTGGAATTTTTTTCACTAGGAAATATACTCATTCTCAGCATTCTAAGTTGTCTTAAGCCTATTGATGTGTATTTTCTAACCGTTCAAAAAACATAATTCTTAACAACTGCTTAGGAGTATTTTAAAAGGGCGACAATCTTCTCAAGCGAATATAACTTTGTAGCTCCAATATTATCGGCCACCTCCGTTTTACTCAGGGGTTGAATTTTCAAGTGCGTGTGATTTATTTGGGGGAAAATATGACTGGCTTTGAGAAAAAATGTGCAGTTGAAACGTGATCAAATGAAAGCTAAAACAACAAGTTATGATATGAGCGTATTGAGTGAAGTGTGTTGATGGAAACAAAATACTGAAATTGACTGACGAGACCCAAGCAACACAAAACTGACAAAATTGGTTGCAGTAACTTGATTGTGACTTAATTGAGTGCTACTAGAGGATTAGTCAATAGTTCTTTCAATCTTATTGCTCACACAATTGGCTTATTGCATGCGTTCAACTTAGTGTTCTAAATGCACTTCCCCAGTTATTAACTGAGTGCATTTGATGCCAGGTGCTATTTTTCCATTAGTATCATTGTGTGGTATGCACAATCATATCTTTTGCCTTCACTGAAAATAACATTTAGTTTATGCTAAGAAATCAATTGTTTGGTTCACCAATCTATTCTTTAATTTCTGTAATGGAATTGATTTGTACTGTTTATGAAGCTGGAGACTATTGTACAGGGCTTCGCATTCAATACCTCATTTTTAATACCATATGTGTGTATTTAAAAAGAACAATCGTATGTTGAATGCAAACAATACAAACGATAACGGAGATTTAGTTAAGAAAAAAAATTGACAGATCTGTTTCATCGTCTTGAAATAAAAAATGTCACACCGCGGAAGATTGCGTTTATCTTTTTTTTTTTTGCTAACCCTTATGTGTTCAACAAAAACAAACACCTTTATGTGATCGACAGGGTAAAACTTCTAAACATGAAAATGGCCAGTTGAAGCCAAACGGAAACCTGTTCCGGAAAGACAGGTCCTAGGGCAAATCATAAAATGGCCACTAAACGTTGAGAAATATCCTAGTGGACAATTTCATGAATTTTGAAACCCATATTGCCAGGCTTTCCTTCTTATTATGTTCATGGCCACTCTAGGCCCCACGGGAACCTGTTACAGAATGGGCAGAAATGGCATTTCTAGGAATTATTCCAAAGATTTTGACACCCAAAACCCGGAAATTCCGAAGATGTTTCCAAATAGTGTTTCTGTACCGGACCACTGCCCCGGAAACCAGGATTTACGGGAACCAGATGAATTCAAAATGGCAATTGCTGACAATATCTCTAAAGCGAAGGAGTTTTTAAATCCAAGGTGCGAGAAGAATTAAAATCGGTCAATAATAGCCATAGTTATAATCATTCGAATTTGGTGGGTACCGGGGTACCCTGTCGATCATTTAAGTTGTAAAAAAATCGAAATCCCCTCTTCGGCCCCCCTTGCTACTATACGAAATGTTTTTATGCAAAAAGTTGCCTTCCAGCTTTTATTAAGATGTCACTGAATTTCAGCTTCCTGTTTTAAGATAAACTAGGTATGAAATTTCGTAATGTAAAACATGAAAAGGTACCCGGGTAACCTGTCGATCACATATGGTTAAATTTCTGATAGAATATTGGGAACTGATTCTGTCCTATTTGGAAAAGCTTCTACTGAATGTGTAGTTGCTCTCACAAGGCCATGATGACTTCTTATAAGTAGTGTGATTAATGAAACTAACGATTTTAGCCTTCCTCAGCAGCAACACCAACATGTGCGAATACGATAAAAGAGGAGCAGTGGTTGACTGGTAAGCACGAAATTCATTTCGTACATGGTTTGATTGAGGTATCATGATGGCATTTTGTGAGATGACGAGCTGTAAGCATGTTTTTTACAATTTGTCAAGTACATGTTAGTGTACCAATGTCATGTACAAAATGAGCGTAAGCGAATGCTCGAAACAAATATTTCAGAAAAAAAATTTCCTTTAAGAAAAATCAAAATCAAACCAGGAATCAATCTCAATCGACTCGATGAGTTGCCTGAAATTAATTACCGGTCTGAATCTAGAATTTTTTGTAAGATTTTTTTTTGTAATATTGTTTTCTTAAATGATGTTGCTTCAAAGCAACGCCTTTACTGACTGCGCTTAGGAAGGACCCGTATAGTAATAGTAGATTTTCTACTAATAGTAAATTGTGCCTTAATTTCCCCTAGTTTTGTTTCCCTGTACCTTTGTCTTTGATTTTATTTTTCGTGCATGCATTGAACGCTACCATTTACATCCTACAAGAGATAAACATCTCCCTTTTGTCAAATTGGCGGGAAGCATAACACTAGAACAGTGTATACGAATTCCATCGGATATTGATTTTAATTAAATTTTCCATCAAAGTATTTAGCCGAACGGATCATGGGGAAAGAAAATGGAAACAATTAGTCAGGACCAGTATTCGGAGGAGCAGAAATCATCAAAACTCATGCATGCGCCAACGAGTTTTGCCTTTTGAAATTCAAAAAAAAAAAAATCATTGCTTCGTGTCCGGGCGTCGCTTCTTGATATTGTTGTGTGTTTTGAAGTTTGAGTGGTTCCTCTGTACGTTAACCCGGAATAATTTTTTGGCGTTTAAAAAATGAGTGTGTGAAAATTCATAAAAATCTTGAGCATACGATTTGGTTGCCGGGCTCATAAAGGAGTAGGTTCCAGCCAGGTGTCTGAATAGATGAGAATTCAGAATGATTTTCCAAAGATTAATAAGAATCCTTTTTTTTTTTTTTTGTCCGATGTCTGATAACAAGTTTAATGTAATCATTTGTTCCTCATGATGAAGACTACCCAACAAACAAACGAAACCAGTAAATAAGCATACATGCTTTGTGAAAGCTGAATTACGACTTTCGTAGGTGAATAAAAAATCTGGCTGAATAACCATGTTCTCAAATTTAATATTAACATTAATTCAAGTGTTTCATTTTGTTTGAACAACATGCTTAGTAAAAGCTTTTTTAGTATTTATATGTAACTCAAATTACACAGTTCAACAAAGAGTTGAAAAATCCGTTTAAACATCGTTTATATAGCCTAGCTAATGAAACCTGATATTAAATTGAATAGTAGCTGTAATCTACGTCACTATCCAGCAGATCCAATTATATGCTGAAGAAAAATTATACAAAAGCTTTACATAGGTGTCTTTATCGACTTTTATTCAATCACTGAACAATTAGTTGATGTACAGTTTATGCCTCTAATGCAACGCCTTTTAACAAGGTTTGCCAATTCAACCTTATATTTAGTTGAATAATAGCTGTGGTTTAATCCAATAGTCAGCAAAATAAACTACAATTAAAATAAGTGTCCAAAGTGTTCGTAGTTTTGGTTGATAAATAATTCTTCTTCAACTTCATGTTGTGCTGGATAAATGCTATAGATATTCATTGAATTCATTTAACTCCTATTTTTTCGTTTATGAGTTGTTCATTTTTGGTGCCGGTGAAAAAGTATTGACTTGTTTTCAAGAGTTGAAATTAAAGTCAACTGCTTGGTGCAAATAGCTCACAGGCTACTCTTTACATTGCCCATCCGAATAATGGTCATTGGTAATAGAATATCAATGTAGCTCAATTAAACCATCTTCTATGCGAGAAGAAAGATTAATAATTTCCGTTTAATTCCAACTACCTTTATTGGTTATCCTGACAGATACGCGTATTTCGTCTACAATGTGCAGACTTCTTCAGAGTCGTGTACTTATACTTGACTATTAGTACACGACACTGAAGAAGTCTGCAAATTGTAGACGAAATACGCGTATCTGTCAGGATAAGCAATAAAGGTAGTTGGAATTGAACGGAAATTATTAATCTTTCTTCTCAGTTTCTCGTTGTAATTATGGTTTCTATTTTAAAAGGGTGAGGAAATCAAACACAAAATCCTTTCCACGTGAACATCATAAACGTGAATAGTCAAAGAGAATTTTAATATTTTTATTTTTTGCTTCCTGTTTTTTTTCATGCATGGTATTTATGTGCCTAATTATCACCTCTCATCAGGTCAAAATTACAAAAATTAAACTTCACCATCCGAAATGTCTTTTCTGCCGACCACGAAGTTTTCAATATTTTATATTATATTCCTCGCGAGATTTGGAGATAGAATAGGTGATAGGTGATAGGTGATTCTACGGTGCTCAGAAAGGACATGCTCTTCTTCGAGAGCAGTAAGATAAAAAAGATTAATTCAATTCGAATCTTTCGCCCTTTTCCTTGATAAATTTGCACAAAGGCTTTGTAAACCCATCGCAGCTGGCACTCACGATTTCCTGGGGAATTTGATCCTAAATATCAACCAAATGTTTCTTGAGTCGATCTAACGTAAGCCTTTTGGTAGGGCCTATATGTTGAGGCATATAACCCCAAAAATAGAAGTCAAGTGGGTTGAGATCCGGTGAAGATGCAGGCCATTCTTCGGTTGTGATGAAATTGAGAAAATTTTCCGCGCACCACGCTTGTGTCTTCTTTGCCTTGTGAGCTGGAGCTGAGTCCTGTTGGAAACAATATGGTGTATTCCCATACAGCGTTGAAACATGAGGAAGCAGATGGTTCTTCAAAACCTGTTCGATGTAATATTCAGTGTTGATTTTTACGTTAAGTTCTATGAAAAGAAGAGGAAGTTTTCTTTTTCGTGAAACGGCGCCCCATACCATGATATTTGATACATTCTAATAGCGTTCTACAGCTAGTTTATCTCTTGAAATATTGGCAAGATTTTTGCCATAGGCACGATCATTTTGTTGATTATGACTGTCCTGAAGGAGGAAGAGCTTTTCACCCGAAAATAAAATCTCACAGTCACCGTGCCGAACCAAAAGATTTCTGCTTCTTTGGACCCAGGCTTGCTTTTGACACTCCGTCAACCCGTGAACTCGTTGTTTCCTGTACGGCTTGCATTCCAGATCTTGTCTGAGGAGCCTACTCATTGAAGCAGGGGACATTTGAAATTGTTTGCTCAATTTACGGCCAGATACGGCCGGATTACGTCTTATTCGCTCCCTCACACATTTGATCTTTTTCTTCGTTCTGGCAGTTCGTCTGGCACCTCCTTTGTGTTGAATATGGACATTTTCAGTTTGCTTGAACCGTTTCAAGGTACGAAAAACAAAACGATTACTCCGAACTGCTTAAGGCTAATGAATATCTGACACGGTCTAAGCATTTGCAAATGCAATTTTAAAACTTGCTCCCGTATGGCTTCCATGGTAGCCGATAAATATAAACAAACGGAATCGCTTATGTATCTTCAGCAATAAGCTGTCATAAAAATACACTCAGAACGGGTATAATCAATTCCGCTGGTAAAATTACCCAGCTGAAATAAACCAAGACTGAAAAAGGTTGACACCTATTGTGAGACACACTGTTACAAAACCGAAGGCTGCTGCTACTCCAATTCCTGACTTAAGTAACAGATTCCCGCCATTACTCAAAATAGGCAAAATAAAATACCCTCAAGCTGAAAGAACTCATGCTCGAACGAGGGTTTATAGCTTTACTCGAAATTGTGGCATTCATTTTGGACATGAAGCTTAATTTTTGCCTTGCTTCTGCCATTGGAATCATTTATGCAATTGACTGTTTCGTGGCCCTTCCTAGCATCGATCATATCTTTCGATGAATAACTCATCGAACTAGGTCGATGATATGATTATTATACTAAAGAGGAACTGCCGTAGTATGATGTATGATATAGGCAACCACCCATTGTAGCACGGAAGCGAAGTCCGACAGCTATGGGCACTCTTCGCTGTTAGACTTGATCAAGCTTTAATAACCTCTGATTATCCTCATCATGCCATTGTATGACGGGCCTAAACCGGGTTGGGTGGATCGATAGGCAACATCACTTATACAGAGGAATCGCCGTAGTCTGGTGCCTAAACTTGGAAAATGTGTACTTTACAATTCCGATTGTGATGTAACTATTTGCTCTTTGTGAAACATGAATTTCATCAGAAAATGAACCCAACCTCCACGATCTTAACATTATACGCCTAAACAGAGACGAGTGCTTTTAGGGATCAAAAGGTGCTACCCTTTTCTACAACATTTCTCTTCCAGCTTTTTCAGGCGTTGAAATCGTCGCTTGTCAAGTAACTGCAAAGAATAAACACCTTTGCATAGCTTCAGTTTACGTTCCTCCCAGAAGTTCCATTTGCCGTAGTTAACTCTGGAATTTAGTTTCTATTTTACCGTTCCAGTATTGATTCTGGGTGAAATAAATTCCCATGGAACTGGGTGGGGGGACCTATACGATGGCAATAGAGCGGCTATTTTTTAAGATTTATGTGACGAGTTCAATTTTTCAATTTTAAACACTAATGAAGCGACATGCATACCGAAACCTCCTGCTCAAGGAAGCAGACTCGACCTATTTTTCTGTTCAAAATTGTTTTCATTGGACTGTCTGTGGAAAGTCATCAATAATCTCCATGGTAGCGATCACCATTTCGTTATATTTTGTCCTCATCCTTCAGAACCATCTCGTGTTCCATTCGACCTCACGAGGAACATTGATTGGCAAAAATATGCAACGGCGGTGACAATTGGTACTTGTTTTTTTTTTTGTTTCTTGATTATTGAGATTTTCAGCGTCGGGCTGGTTCATCTCCCGTCGTAGTCACTCAAACACCGCTTTTGGGCATTTTCTTAACTTATCCG